>LPNX010041896.1:155625-199927 GCA_001517045.1 Pseudotsuga menziesii
GTCTGGATAATAACTCAATGCCCATAGTTGTTACTACTTAACAAAAAAACAATATCCTTATTCAATCCAGTGTGAAACCAAGTCAAATGACACTAGTAACCCATGAGTTCCTAACTAAAAGCCCCTTTTTAAAGCTTAAGCCACTAATGGAGGTAGTGCCAGGTGGATAGGTACTTGTATGAATAAAGAGGACAAGTCTGAAAAACCTAGGAGCACACATTTATTTACTTGACACAAGCATTCCAGTTACCCAGTGAAACTCAGAATTTTAATTGAAATTAATACAGTCCTTGAAAATTCTTTGTAAAAGTAATCAATGGCTGAAATAAGAATAGTAACAGAAAGACTTCCCTTTTCTTTTAAAAACATCCTGAGCCTCACCGAAGAGAATATCTGTATCCTTCAAAAAGAAACCTATTGATAAAAAAAACTCCTATACATATATACAAAAAAAAAATTCATTGGATGTTACTGCGAGAAAGTAGGGGATGAAGAAGTCATTTCTCCACCTACCAGCTCTAGTTTAGATTGCTGGCTCATATTATGAATGAATTCTTGCTTGGAAAGAGGTTTATGATATACCTTTAACCGATTTCCATTCACCACAAATGCAGCTTGTTCCTCATCTATTTTCTATATGTATTTTGACAGAGCCATTATAAAAAACAGTCACAATTTCATATGGTCCCATCCATCTAATGGTAATCTTACCTTTGAAGTGTTTAAACCATGAGTCAAACAACAGAGCCCAATCACCTTCTTCAAAAAATTTCTTCTTCAAAAATTTTTCATGCCATTTAGTCCTCTGATTCTGTATTAAAGTAGTTCGTTGGACAACATCTTGTCTGATTTCATCAAGCTCATTCAATTGCATCAACCTCTGCTCCTGGGCTTCATCTAAATTTAGGCTCAATTGTGCAGCAATACGAAAAGTCTTCACCTGAAATTCTATAGGGAGCAAAACCTGTTTCCCATAAACAAGCTGATATGGGGTATGCCCTGTGGTGTTTCTCCACGTAGTTCTATAAGCCCACAATGCCTCTGGTAGCCTGTCTGCCTAGTCCTTGTGATGCATCTGAACAGTCTTGGTTAAAATGGCTTCTAACACTTTATTTGTTGACTCCACCTGACCATTTGCTTGGGGGTGGTAAGGAGAGGATTTATAGTGTTTAATCCCATATTGCTCTGTCAGTGCTTTCATCGATTTAGAGACAAACTGTGCTCCATTGTCAGTTACAATTTCACGAGGAATCCCAAAGTGAGTGAAAATTTCTTCATAAATAAACTCTATGACTGATTTCTCAGTGGCCCTTAATAAATATTTTGCCTCCACCCACTTAGTCACATAGTCAGTACAGACTAATATATGTCTTTTCTTTCGTGACATTGGTGAGATTGGTCCAACAAAGTCGAATCCCCATTTTTCAAAAGGTTCAATCTGTACCTGGGCTTGTAAAGGAATTTCATAAGTAGCAGTGGGTCTTCCCATTCGTTGGCAGCTGTCACAACCTTGTACATATTTTTCAGCATCTTTAAAAAGTGTGGGCCAGTAATACCCTTGATGTAACACCTTATATGTTGTCCGCTTGTCTGAAAAATGCCCTCCATAGGGTCCATCATGACAGGATTGAAGGATATCATACATCTCATCCTCCTTACAGATCTCCTGATAATCAAATCTGGACCAGTGCGAGAGAGGTCATTACCTGCCCATGAATAATTGGCACTTTGTTGTATGAACCTTCATTTTTCATATGATGATAGATGAGCAGGTATTTTTCCTGTGACCAAATAATTGGCTATATCTACAAACCATGGTGTTTTAATAGAAATAGCAAATAAATGTTCATCAGGAAAGGTATCATCTACAGGAACATTATCATCAGTATGAATCAATCTTGAGAGGAAATCTGCAACCAGATTTTCCTTCCCTGGTTTATCAACTATAGTAATGTTAAACTCCTGTAGCAAAAGAAGCTATCTAGTAATTCTACAACTAGTTATAGGTTTATTCATCAAAAATTTAATAGCAGAATAATCAGTATGAACAAATACATCATAGCCAGTAATATAATGCCGGAATTTATTGATGGCATGAACCACTGCTAGAAACTCTTTTTTAGTTACTGTATAGTTTACTTCTGCTGGTGTTAAATTTTTACTGATGAAATAAATAGCATAATAAGATTGATTTTCTTTCTGTCTGATCACTCCCCCTAGGGCAGTTTCTGAAGCATCAATTTGTATATGAAAGGGCAAAGACCAATTTGGCCCCCGCAGAACTGATGTTGAAGACAATTCTGTTTTTAAAGTGTCAAAGGTTGTCTGACAGTGTTGATCCCAACAAAAACCAATGTCTTTGGCTAATAATTTGAACAGTGGAGCTGCTATCTTGGTAAAATTGGAAATAAACCTACGATAGTAACCCGCATGTCCCAGAAAACTTATGACTTCCTTTTGTGTAGTTGGTGGAGATAAACCAGTAATGATTTCAATATTTGCTGGATCTACCTTAATACCTTCAGATGAAATATGGTGCCCTAAAATAATGCCCTCAGTTAACATCATTTTACACTTTTCATGACTTAAGGCAAGATTTGTTTCTTGGCACCTAATTAAAACTTTCTCTAGGTTATTTAAGGATTTTGTGAAATCATTACCATACACTGTGAAATCATCCATATATATTTCCACACAATCATGGACTAAGTCAGCTAGAATACCTAACACTTCCCTCTGGAAGGTGGCAGGAGCGTTACACAACCCAAATGGTAACACCTTGTAAGCATGTGTTCCCTATGGGTAGGTGAAAGTGGTTTTTTCTTGGTCCTCTAGGGCTATCCTGATTTGGTTATACCCACTATATCCATCAAGAAAAGAAAAATACTGTTTTCCTGACAAACTGTCTAAGACCTGATCTATGAAAGGAAGAGGGAAATAGTCTCTGAGAGTTGATTTGTTTAATTCCCAGAAATCAACACATATTCTCCACTTACCTCCCTTCTTTGGAACAATCACCAACGGAGATACCCATTTACTATCAGAAATGGGATAGATAAAATCTGCATCAAGCAATTTTTGTAATCCATCCTTCACAATATCTTTAAGAGCAGGGTTCATTCACCTTTGTGGCTGCCTTACTGATCTAATATTTTCCTAAGTGTAGATGTGATGGATTCATGTGTCAAGGTGAATGCCTTTCATGTCTGTATAAATCCAAACAAATGCCCCAGACTGTGCTTTGAGTAACTTAACTAACTGATTTTGTTGATCTTGAGATAGATTTGAATTAATAAACAAAGACCTTCCTGGACTAATCTCCATTGGTATGTTTGAGGATCCAACCTTCTCATCTATGAATAAAACCACCGATGATGAGATGGTTGAAGGGTAGTACTGTTCTTGAAAATATTCTATGAAAACATGGTCTAAGTCAGAGAAGGACTGGGGGAACTCAATACTAGTAGTGGCTGAGATAAATTGATCTAGGATATCATCTTTAGTCTGGTCTTCCAGCCCCCTAGTTTGACTGATGGATAGTAAGGGTTGTTCCACGTCCTCATCTCCGTAAGGACTCTCTAACCATAGCATGTTTTTTGATACATGCTGTGCTGGGGGATAAATAATAAGGTTCTGTAGAGAAGTGCCATTTGATATAGTTAAAATACCTTCTCTACAACCTATAAAGGCATTAGCAGTGGCTAACCAGGGCCTGCCTAGTATAACAGGATGTTCCCCCATTGGGTGTTTGGTTTGGAGTACCAGAAAATCCACTGGATACTCCCAAGAAGCTACTATGATAGTAATGTCATCTAATGCCCCTGCAGGTTTAACTGTGCTCCTATCGGCCAACTCCAAAATGGTAGGAGTAGGTTTTAGGAGATTATACAACTGAAGTCTCTGCATGGTGTTCATAGACATGACATTAATCGCAGCCTCCAGGTCAACTAGAGTGTTTCCTATTGGAATCTCATTAATGCAAATGGTCACCACTGGGTTCCTAGGATTTGCAAATTTTGGAGGTAAGGGATAGTCTGAAATATAATTGGACAGCTGGCCTATAACGTGTATTGTGGGTGGATCTTTTTATTTTTGACCAGGTTTCTTCAACCATAATTCCCTTACCATTTTTGAATAAATAGGAACATCTCTAATGGCATGAAGTAATGGAATCTTAATACAAACATTTTTCAACTCATTTTCCAAATCAAACTGTGGACGAACCACAGGATTCTCTATTAATAACCTCTCTGGATAAGGAGGGTTGTTATTCAATTGTGGATGAGTAGATGATTGGGAATTTTGAGTTCCAAGCACTTGAGTGTTTTCTAAAGCAATCTGCACTTCTTCTTCCTCTAGAATTTCTTCAGTAATTTCTTCTCCAGACTCTTCTTGAATAATCACTGCTGGAGGAGTTTTATTTAATGTTTTCCCAGACCTTATTTGTATTTCCTGTATAAAAGATGAATGGATAATGTAAGTTGGGGCCATTTGTATTTCAGTATTATGAAGAGGCTGGGATGGTCTGTTGTTAGGGTTTGGGATAGGTTGAGCTGACAACAACGTGGGTCAAGGTGGGTTTGGATTTTGATACTGTTGTGGAACTGGGGGAATGGGAGGAAGTGCATGTGGTGTAAAGCCAGGTAATAGCTGTTGCATATTTGGGGGCATTGGAAAGTAACTAGGAGGGTTTTGTAATGGAGTTATTGGTTGTGTTCCTCCGCAGGACTGTCCCTGTGGCTCCCCATAGGACTATCCGCACCAGCCTTGCTGCCATGGTTGGGTTTGAGTAGGCTGAAAAGGCTAATTCTGCCACATTTGTGGACTCCATGGCTGCTGAGTTTGCTGCATGGGATAGTAATATGTAGGATTTGGAAAAACAGGTTCTGGGTACATGCTTTGGGGTCTAGGCTACTAGGGCCTTTTTGATGCATATGATGGATCCATATGTTCACTATTAAGCTTGTAAAAAGCTTGCAATTCTGGTAAAGAAGGGAAATTGTTAGTAGGGTGTTTATCAAAACAAAGAGCACAGACTGAAATAGTATTAAGAGGGCACTCTTTCAAAGGGTGTCTTTTTCTGCATTTAGGGTAGAATATGTGTAGTGCTGCCATGTCCTCTTCCTCTTGTTGTTTCTTTGTTTTCAATGCATCAAATTGGGAACTAAAGGTGCCTAAAATGTCAGTTTTGAAATTTTCTAACAAGTTCCCCAATTCAATTCTTGTGATCCCACTAGTTCCTACTGTCCTAGAAATGCAGGAAGGACCTTCCCTTGTGCTTTTTCCATCCTTGGCTCTACTTCTAGAATATTTTCTACATAGTTTAGTAATCTCCTCAAAGGATTTATGAGATACATCACCTGATGCCATGAGGTTGAGTATTTCCACATATTCCTTCAGAATTCCTTTCAGAAAAAGAGTTTTGACTGCATCCTCCTGTAAGGTATTATACTTAGACTTCTGTAATACAAAGAAGAAGCATTCTAGAAAATCCTCAAGACTCTTCTTCATGCTGTTTCATTTTAAAGATATCATTTTGAGAGTCTCTAGGTCCACAGTAGTCTCGGTATTTTTTCAGGAAATCACTCTTCATCTCTTCCCAACTTCGAATGGTGGATTCCCCCAGACCCATACACCACCTAAGTGCAGAATCTTTAAGGGTGGCTGGAAATAGTTTTAAATTTTATGCATCATGTAGATAATTATAACTCCTGCACAGGATGTAAAACTCAAATAGAAAGGTACCCGGATATTCAGTACTTTTCCCGTATAAGGTAGGTAATTAAGATGCTGGGATATTTTTCATATTGACATCCTATGCAATATCCAAAATGGGGAAGCCAAAAGTTGTTTCAGTTCGTCCTTCGTGTTCTCCATCCCCTTCCATATGGTGTTCGATTTCCTGATCACTCATAACAAGAGGATTCCTAAACCAATTGACACCTAACCTGTCTCTTCTTGGGGATGGGATAAAATCCTAGCGATCTGGCCTAGGCCAAGATTGAAGATGGAAAGGTAAATCTGTGGTAGATTCTACTTGAGAAACCACCAAATTCTGAGTATTTCCAAGAAGGGAATTCACTCTTTCTATGTTCACTGTGTCAACCAAATTGGAATCTTCCTTTGGAGGTGAGACTTGTTGGGTCTATGGAATCGCCACTGAGTGTAACCTTAGTTCCCTCTGGTCTAGTTCCTAATTCCACTGATTTTTGAGTGTTGTTGATTTCTATCTCCTTGCTGGTGTTCCTATCCCTAGGGTTAGTGAGGGGGGGGTTGTTTCCAAAAATATCGAAATGAATTTTAATATATTCACCCTTACTATCTCTGGGTCTCATCAAAAAATTACTGAAAATGACAAAACTTCTAATCAAAGAAATAAAAATACCTACGCTACAGATAGGTTTTGAAGGAACCTGTTATAACAAATGTGCAGGTTCTTACCTCTCGTATTACTGTCCCTTCTCCTCCAATCTACAAATACCAAAGGAAACCATCAAGAAATCAATATAAAACAAAACTGATCAAAAAATGTCTAAATGTATCTACTACTGCTATCGCTGGATTTTCTTTAAGTAACAAAACGAAACAATAACACATCTATGCTACAGGTGGGTTTGGAGGAACCTGTTATAATAGATGCGCAGGTTCTTACCTCTCATCTTATAGTCCCTTCTCCTCCAATCTGCAACCACTAGTCATACCTAAAAATGCTATGAAAAATGAACAAGATACCAGCTTACCTTGGAGAAAATCCCCGGAAACGGCGCCAAAATGTTGGGTAAAATTATTGCTATTTAATTTACCTTCAATTAATTTTCAACAAGGACACGTAAACTTCAAGTCACTACACCATATGTGTAGGGAAAATTGGTTTCAGGCTCATGACTAGAGTAATTTCAATTCATTCGCAGACAAGAAACAAAATGTAGTTGATGGAACTACTACTCTATTTAATAATCAATGCCAAAAGTTATCAGGTCTGACCTAAGGAAAGGGAATCAGCTTGCTGATCCCTATCTTACAGTCTACAAAACTATCAAATCCAATGTAATCTACAGTAACCTTAAGCTATGCTAATTATCAATCTATTCTTCAAAACAAGCAACCAAGCCAGTAAATAATTTGTTGAAGGAAAACCCTAATCTCAAACTTGCCTACAAAATGAATAATCTATATCAATTTTAATGGTTTTATATATTTTTAATACTTCATCTAAGACCACAATCATTACCCATATGATGTCTCTTTTTAACCCTAAACCATTCACAAACAGTTACTGGAATGAAATCTGACTTTCTACTAACAACAAATACACTCTTCCTATGTTCTATGCTTACAACAATGTATTGAAGCTATTCAGAAAATACACACTCACTCTCATTTGCATGTCCTACAGGACTGATATTCAAACCCTAGGAACAATGATCTCACCTACTAATGAATTATGATTCTTTTCCTTAATTTCGTTCAAGATCGTGAAATAAACAAAAGCATAACTCCAATCCCTATATATCCAATTCGAATTGCTATCTGGAATACCCTAGAAACTCTATAAACTAAGATCTCTAAAACTTCAATGGATTCAATAAGTAATACAAGTTCTTTAACACTCTTAAAAAACAATATAATCCAATCCTTTAAAATACTCCATATCTTTGTAGATTCTATAACCCTGAAGGATTCTAAACAAAGATTGTGACCATACAATGATCGGTATCACTCTGGAAGTAAAAGAAGTATGAAACCCAAATCCAACTCTCACTATTCTGCTCAATTGATCCTACAGGCCAAACTGAATATAATCAAACTCATCACATGGATTGTAATGATATCGACTAATTTCATGTAAGCATAAATCTCATTCCAAATCACAAGTGAATAAAAACCAGTCATATACATTCATAAAAACAGTGTCAAAATATGCAATATAACTTTACTTACAGCAGTGAAAGCAACACTTATACACAGATGATCAGAGTTGAAGGTGGGCCCTGCCTTCAACGCCTTCAAGTCTGAAATTAAAGCCTTAAGAAGATAAACGCTTGATCAATTAATAAAAATAGAGTTTATAGTGTATTTTCTCCGTATCCCTCACTTAGGGTTTCAAAGTCACATTTTTATAATTGAAATACAAAATGAATCGACCTTTAAAAAAGGATCAACCTCATCCTAATAAATCTACCCTATCTCGGCATACATGAACCAAAATATTTGGATTCACACTTCCTGGAATCCATAGATTGTTGAAGATTTAGGGCAACAGTTCCTTGAGCGAATGACATCTACAGAACATCACTGGATAACTATACTTGCATCCTAGAAGCGATTGGAAATCAAACGATACATTATCCTTGGCAATAAAACCCCCCAAATCTCTGCATCAGTCGACATACACTCCTCATGTGCTAAGACAAGCGTTGAATCGAACAGCCAAAAGACCACTGCATGAAAAATAAAGACTTATCAATTGACCAATTATTAAATAAAAACTAAAGTTTTATTGTATGAATTAAAACCAAACCAAATGATAAATATACAATGAAAAAATATTAAAAAGTCACCTGCCAAAGCACCTCGCAATGTTTCCCTTCAAAAGGCATAACCAAGCACAAAAAATCACTAAATAAAGTTGATTATTACTTGATTTCATGAGACTTGAACTAGAAAATATAGTGTTGAACAAGCAAAAATAGGAGGCCACCAGGATGTTAGACAGTGGAGTCACCAGATGGATTGAGTTTTAATTTTTATGTTTTTTAAAGAATAGACCAATCAAAAGTTTTTTTATCTTTTTAGTTGTTTAGAAAAAAGCTAAGCTAAGTCATACTCAAGAATAAAAATATTTATCCCCAGCAACGGCAGCAAAAAAGTGTTGCTACCTTTCACACACCTGGGTCATGTGGCAGAAATCTTCAAGCCACTCGATGTGTCCTTGGGGGCAAGTCTCGAGTCAAGGCTGTCACCTTGTTCTTGACTCCTCCGTTTAGGCTCAACTCCTAACGGAGCCAAGGGGGGTAGACCCTATTAAGTTACTAAGGACGATTTCTTAGTGTGATGATGTTAAACTAAATCAATTACTTAGAAGTTTGAATATTTTAACTATAGACAATTAAAGATGATAAGATGCGAAAATAAACACACGGAAGCACAAAGCTGATACACAATATATATATGAAGCAAAAATGACCAGTGCCTTAAAATGGAGTCAAAAATATAATCAATATGATTGCATGTGCTTGAAGTGAATGTTTTGCGATTGCATATTGGTATGTTTTAAGTTAAGATTGAAGTATGAGCTGATTAAATTAGGCTAAGGGGGGACTCCAGATATACCCGAGAGTACTTGGAGTATGTCCAAAACTAAACCTTCACGGCTACCCGCAAGGAATATGTGGGATGAAATGGAGTCTCTGGGGCTATTGTTCATAACGCACCCGTTAGGGTGTGACAGAGATCGGCGCCCCGAGGTCACTTTTCAGGAGTTCCCGCTTCCTTTGGGTATTTTTCCACTGTAATGGTTTGATCTAGGTGTTGTATTTTGACCTGATGGTTTGTCAATTTGGGAGAGTGAATCATAATTATACTAGTCACTCAATTGCTTTTGATATAGCTTGACTGATCGGATGAACCATAGCCAAGTGCAGAGCATACACACCGGAGTCTTGTCAATTTTAGTAAATTTTGAGATGGATGTTCTTGTTAAAAAGAAAACCCTCCAGGAACCTCTTTAGGTCCAAGTGGACCTCAATCTGGGAATCAAGGAGGTGTTGATTTTATTATGGTTACTAAAACAAATGATGATAGCAAATGAAACATAAAAAGATAAGCAAACCACAATTTTCTAATTAGACTACCACAAACTTTTCTTCACCTTTCGATTCAAAAGGACGCTCGTGGGGTAAGTATTAAAGTTACTTTGAAACCAGTAGAAATGGAATATGGAATTGATTTTAAATCAAAGTATACTACCCTACATTTTAGTACTACGCTATATTGAAAAAAGATGAACCAAAAGAAAAAAATGGCACGGATGCAAATTCCCCCAGGGGGGATGGGGAATGGGCTCGAAAGAACCTATTCAAAATTATTTTTATTAAAAGTGGTTATAATATCAGAAAACTGATATTATTCCTCTTGATTCTTATACAGAATGAAACCAAGAGCTTACAAAGTGCAAAAATTAAATATTTCAGTAAAAAAGGGAGACCCCTGGGGGTATTCAAAAGGCCCAAAAGTCACTTTCGAACAGCAGCTCCTCCTATTTTCTGTTATAACTGCTAAAAAACAGCAAACTTATTATACTGAAATATGCCCAAAATCACTCTTAAAGTACCTTTGGGTCAGCTTACTTTTAACCAAAAAAAGCTAAGTTAAAACTAGTTAAAAAAAGGTAAAAAGGGAACCAAGGAAAGCAAGCTTTCCTTGGGATCTTGGCTTGCCTTTTTTGGCAGCCAATATGATGTCCTTTGATTGCTAGATTTATATTTTATAACAGAAAACAGAAATCTATTGCATGCAAGCTACAAATTCTCTTTAAAATTCCATGAAAATGGACAATTTCCCTAAAGCTAGATCTAGAATGCTTATGAAACCTTTTAAGAACAAGATCTAGATTATGGGATTTGAGAAGATAGATATATGTTAAATTTAATTTAAGATAATAGATCTGAAAAATATCAAAGATGTGAACAAATTAACGAGGTAAAATAATTGATTTTGAAGGAGGAAGAGGAGGAGAGAAACGCTGGTAGCCTTGAAGATCCACCGTGGAGCTTTCAGGTTGAAATTCGAGGGACTATGCCTTTGGAAGGTTTTGGAGAGAGTGAAGAAGAAAAATATATCAGCATCCTCTCCAATCTAGTAACCTGCAGCTCAGCTAAAATAAAAAAACTTGCCAAAATACTTGTGAGATCCGATTAGTACATACACAGAGATTCAGAATAACATGGATATAAACTTATAAAACATGTTGAATCTAGATCTATAAACATGCATCAAAGGAAAGAGATGGCCAATAAAATTATTGCAAAACACCTTTCCTATAAATATTATAATAAGCTTATTATCAATCTGAGCAATGAATCCACAAGCAATCTGCAAATTATGAACATAGATACAGGTTACCTCGGTAAAAAATAGCAATGATCATCCACACATACAATGGCATAAAACCATCTTTCCTCCAAAGCTTCTCTTTATTTCAAATGAACAATAACAACAGTACAATAGCAGCAGAACCTCAATCCCAGTTCTAACTAGCTTGGAAGAGGAGGCTTATGCTTGGATATATATAAAAATCAGGAGATCCAACCCAGGGGGTGCAAATCCCAAGGAGATAGACCACTGTAGCTGAAGGAGAGTCGATCAATGACTGATCTGTGTCTAACTAAGCTAGATATGAGTCTCATTGAGTGCAATTATCAATCGGAGAGCTGATCTGACTAACACCTCAACCTGTTGACTGAAGCATCCACCAAAACTCATCCAGATGAACCAAAACGTGTGGAGGAGAGAGGGAGGGCGAAATTACCCATAAAGGATGCTCAATATCAACTCTGGATCTAAGTTGATCACCTCCTTCAATCAAGGATTTGTCAGATCCAGTCAATATGGTTTAGGTCTGACTGATTCCAATCAAATCGACTGAGAATCCACTGATCTATTATTCTGGATTTGCTCCATTATTCATCGATTTATTAGTTAAAATAACCAATAATTGAGTTTTGGGGATTCTGACCCGAGTGATGGAAAATCACTCAAAACTAAGAAATAGTGGGTCCATGGGTTTACATGGTGCTCTTATCTTGAAAATGAGCACCTACATGACTGAAACTGATTATTTGGCCCACATTTATTACAAAATCAAATTTTCCAATTAAACTATTAAAAAATAGCCTAAGTTTTGGAAAAATTTAATTTTAATAAAAAACACTAAAAAAAATTAAAAATTAAAAAAAATGAAAAAACCTAGGGGGACTTAGACATGTTCATATGACTCGACCATGATGTCTAGCATGTTTATACAATGACACATAGACTATAATAACCTTAATAGGCCTAAATGCCAGGCCCACCACCCCAACTTTGGAGGTATGGAGTGAAAAACTCATAAATTATTGGTCGTTTATTCAAGAACCAATAATAACCAAGGGAAAAAACACCCTGGGCTGAACGGATTGACAAATAAAGTCTAAGAGACTAAGTCTTTTACAAACACTATCATGCTAGAACATTTATTACAATTCCCCAATGGGGTATGAACATGTGATATAGTACAACAAGGCTTCCCAGAAGCAAGACTGAAGATCTTTTGAAGTTCAAATAAGTTATCCTTGTCTGACTCACTAGGCTCACTTGATAAAAAACCACTAAGTACAACTTAGGTGGTAACAGTAGGCAACAACCTCTTTCGGGGAGCAAGATGCCCCCAGCATGATTTCTTCAACAATCTCAGGATTGGTTGAGATGTTGACTTTGATGGTCGGTGAAATGTTGGCCATGTTCCCTTCTTCGAAGGTGTCTAGTAACGAAATGGGGTTTTTGAACCAATCAACTTTCCCATGAATGAAATCCTTGGTTTCCACGTTAAACTTGTCAGACTGTGACACACATTCTACGAGGAGGAAGAATGAATGATGCTGCATGTCATCCCATGGGTATTCCATGGCAGTCAAAGCTTCAAGTATCTCCTCATCGTTGAAGAAGCAATGAAGAGACAGGTCCAATGGACCGTCATTGGAGGTGGAGATAAGTGGGTCAGTTGAACTGGACATCATGTAAATGGACATGGTGTATGAAGAAGGCAGTGGGGGGTGGAATTCTTCAATCAAGGTGATATCAGACTCAAGGGAATGTTGATGGAGGTTAGCTAGAGCCATTTGAAATTCGGGTAAGTCTTGGCAATGGTGAGAGTAATGTCCATACAAACCACAAAGAGCGCAAGCATGGTTTGTTCTCAATGTCTTATTTCTAACTATTGGCGTAGTTGGGATTTCAACCACGGGGATGTTTTCATTTGTATCCATGGCATCCAAATGTGCATGGATCATTGGTATTTTAGGGCAATTCTGAGTTGGGTGGCCCTACTTCTCACATACGGTGCAAGGCGGGACTTGTTGCAGCTTTACAGTAGGTTTCACATTCTTGCCCATGGCTCTTTTTGGGTGGGGCAGTGCAGGTGCGGGTGGGGCGGTTGGATTTTGCGGGTCAGGTGTGTTAAATTTTCATATGCTTAGCTAAGACACCGGTATTTCATTTCATTTTCATAACAAAAGCATATAAACAGGATCACTGAAAGAAATAGCTCACAAGAACAACACAGATTTATCCTGGGAAAACCATAAAGGGAAAAACCCAGCAAAAGCTTCCTCAATATAGATGCCCCAAAAAGGTAAAAGATAAAACCAGCAAGGAGATCAAATCCTAAACCTCCTCCTTCTCCTGCTACTCTTCTCTTCTCCACTAATGTGCTATACAAGTGAGAGTGTGTGCTCCAAATGAGGAGCACTACACCTCTATTTATATTCATCTATTCACTTAAGATAACTCATTCGACATGTAGGCTCGAGTTAATTCATGTAGGCTCGAGTTACACATGTAGGCTCAAGTAACCACATTGGGGTGTTAATGAGCCACCTTTACAATTAGAGGGGACTACCTCATGACTCTTATTAGTTCTTCCGATTAGGAGCATAGGGGTACAAAGTAATACAAGTGGTTCTCTTGATAGGACCATCAGGGACCACAAAAAGATACATATAGAATATTCTTCGAAGTTACAATATTTCAACACTCCCCGTTAACAAGAAGGGTATTCTATAACAACATCAACAAGAACAATAATAGGAGAGAGAGAGAGAGAGATGACATCATCAACATCATCAGGGTAACACATATATAAATCATTGGAAGCTTTTCAACATCATGTAGTCTTCATCTTCAATCTTCAGTCTTCATCATCATTAATACTTTGACCGCTTCGATCAGCAACATCTTCAGCACTTGGAACTTTCGATTAGCAACATCATCTTTAGCACTTTGACCTTTCAATCAGCAACATCTTCTTCAGCACTTTGACCTTTCAATCAGCAACATCATCTTCAGCACTTTTACCTTTTGATCAAAAACATCATCTTTCGGACTTTGACCTTTCAATCAGCAACATCATCATCAAAACAGCATCATCATCACACTCTGATCTTTCAATCAGAAACCTCATCGTCATCAGCAACAACCTACAAATCATAGTACAAAGATAAAGAAGTCTTTGGATATCTTTTGGACTTATAGTCCAGGGATGATACAATCCTACCACGTTCTCGAGTACCAAAGTCACCGGATCCATTCTGAACCGAATTTCAAGGATTATACAATACTACCACATTCTCGATGACCAAAGTCAACGGATCCATTCTAGACATATGTCCCAGGATGATACAATCACTGGATCCATTCTAAACCGAGGTTCATGGATGATACAATCCTACCACATTCTCGATGACCAAAGTCACTGGATCCATTCTAGACATATGTCCTGGGATGATACAATCACCAGATCCATTCTGAACCGAGGTTCACGGATGATACAATCCCACCACATTCTCGATGACCGAAGTCACCAGATCCATTCTAGACATAAGTCCTCGGATGATGCAATCATCAGATCCATTCTAAATCAAGGTTCATGGATGATACAATCCCACCACATTCTCGATGAACGAAGTCACCAGATCCATTCTAGACATACGTCCCGGGATGATACAATCATCAGATCCATTATGAACCGAGGTTCACAGATGATACAATCCCACCACATTCTCGATGACTAAAGTCACTGGATCCATTCTAGACATAAGTCCCAGGATGATACAATCACCAGATCCATTCTAAACTAAGGTTCATAGATGATACAATCCCACCACATTCTCAATGACCGAAGTCACTGGATCCATTCTATACATAAGTCTCGGGATGATACAATCACCGGATCCATTCTAAACCGAGGTTCACGAATGATACAATCCCACCACATTCTTGATGACCAAAGTCACTGAATCCATTCTAGAAATAAGTCCCGGGATGATACAATCACTAGATATCTTTAGGGAAAGTGCCCAGGGATGATACAATGCCACTGCAACATCACTACTCCCCCTTTCGGGGAAGGTCTTTCCGAACAACACCAAGCTTTTCTCAAAAGTGTTTGAACTTTAATAAAGACAGAGGCTTCGTCAATACATCATCATCCAAACCATCATCATCTACATCTTTAGTATGTGAATACTGAACTATCACCATCTGTATCTCCAGTATGTGAATAGTGAAAGCGTCATCATCTATATCTTCAGTATAGAAATACTGAAAGCATCATCATCTCTATATTCAGTATAGAAATATGGAATCACCATCATCTGCATCTACAGTATGTAAATACTAAAACATCATCTATATCTTCAGTATGGGAATACTGAAACATCATCATCTGCATCTTATATTGTATGTAGAAATACCAGATTTCTATGTGTTACAATGGAACACAAGGTTCTCTATCATCACAACTCTGGTTATCACATAGAATCATTGTAGTATCCATCTTCAGGTCAAAGAGACCTGATATCAGCTTTCGAATCCACATGGCTTCACAACTTAGTGGAGCAATCTTCTTATGTATTCTACTTCAGCCATGCTAAGAGAAACACTAGACTGTTTCTTGCTAAACCATGAACTCATAATAGACCCCAAAGAAAAGCATCTACCTGATGTGCTTTTCCTGTCTGAGATACTTCAAGCCCAATTTGCATCTGTGTAGCCATACAATCTATACTCATGGCTACTATCATAGTATAGACCAAAGTCTATAATCCCTTTCAGATATCTCACCACATGTTTTGCAGCTACTAAGTGAACCCGTCTTGGTTGAACAAGAAATTGACTCAAGGTGTTCACAGCAAAACAAATGTCTGGTCTGGTATTTGTTAAATACATCAATGACCCAATGATCTATCTATAGTGAGTCACATCCACTAATTCTGATTGGTCATCAACTAACAACTTCACTTTGGAGTCCATGGGTGTGGCCATGGGTGTGTCCATGGCTTTGCAATCCAACATATTGAATCTCTTAAAATATCTACCGCATACTTTCCCTGGTTGAGAAATATTCCTTCTGAACTTTTCCATACTTCCAGACCTAGGAAATAATGCATTAACCTAAGGTTTTTCATCTCAAATTCTTCTGCTAGTTTCTTCTTGCTTTCCATAATATGTTTCTCATTCCCTGTTAAGAATAAGTCATCCACATATAGTAATAGTATGACAGGTTCATCTTCTACAACCTTGTATTAAAGGTTACGATTGACTTTACTCTTGGCAAAGCCCATGCTCATCAGGAAACTATCTATTCTTCCATACCAAGCTCTGGGAGCTTGCTTCAGGCCATAGAGGGCCTTCTTCAACTTGCATATGTGATTCCATTTGTCTTCAACTTCAAAAAAACTCTTCCTCAATCATACCATTAAGGAAGAATTGTCTTTACTTCATCATGGAAGATACTTCCATGATAGTTCTAAGTGAAGTGTACCTTGCTTCCTGGAGTAAGTGTCTCTTTAGAATTAATTCCCTCTTTCTGATAGAAACCTCTAGCCACAAGTCTTTCCTTACTTCTATCAGCAACATATTTTATTTTGCAAATCCATTTGGAAGATACCACATTCTTTCTTTTTGGTTTGAGTACTATATCCCAAACATCATTCTAGTATTCTTTCATCATAACATCTTCCATGAGTTCTCCTTGTCAGGTCATCAACATATCCTAGTCTTCTGCATTCAACCTTGAAGGTTGGAACCCAATTTACTATTGGTAAAGTCTTGATCCATCATGAAGCTATTCATCATGTCGTACCATGTCGAACTCAGATATAATATTTTGTAGGAACCCCCCCTGAAGTAGAGTATCATCTTCCCTCTTCATTCTGTACAGGTGGTTCTATGCTTGATATATACTGGTCAATAGAGTATGTCATGTCATAGTCTATTCTTTCTGAGGCAAATCATGAACCTTGATTTGTACACTTGTTCTTGTAGATCCATATGGAAGATACTACATACTTCCCTTTATGTCTCAAAATCATATCATATACATCATTCCCCATGATCAACTATTATTCTTTGATCATAGCTTCTTTCATAGCATTCTTTTCTTCATCTTGAGTTATCTCTTGTACCCATGGTGGTCTTCATCCTTCGAGGTGAATTTACCGCTCTATGAAGCTCTTTCTTCCATCATGGTGTCTCTGACACTGGGAGCTTTAGATTCATGTTTATTGGAGTGAATCTTGAATTGTCATCACTTGTTCTTCGAAACAAGTCTCATCCTTCTTTTCTTGTAGGAGTTTATACAGGATCTTTCCTACAATTCAAATGCATCAGTTGCATATGCATAATGACAAATTCTTATGCATCATGCAATTGTTTAGTCAATACAACATTCATCCATATCTCACAGAAACTTTCTATATGCCTTCCATCTCTACCATGACATCATTGAGATTGTGCACTAATCCAATATGTCAGCAAAGTGTTTTCATTCTAGATAAGTAGCAATGGAGAGTTGTATAGCACCATGAGCTACTTACCCATCACATGCATATTAGTAGTATACTGTCATTAATGTAAACAGTCTATCATGCATAACACATCAACTAAATATAAACAAATGCATAACAAAACAATATCATGAAATGACAATTTAATACTTATCTTTTATTTGCTTCATGGGTAGACTCCTTCTTGATCATTTTGATTCATCATCTTCTTCATTCATGAAATCATAATTTCTTATCCAAATGATAAGATGGATAAGAGGTTCTTTAAGAATTGAGTTCTTCATATTCCTCATCGATTGAGGGATCTTCTTTGAATAGTGAGAGCTTGATCTTCAATTGCTCCCATCTTCTTCTTCTCTTCTTATGAGTCGAGCTTCTTTTTCTTCCCAGAGTCAACTGAAAGTAATCACTTCCTTTTGGCACACATTCCTTGCATGAATGAATTCTATGATCCTGGGAGACCATTCAAGTTGGCTATCACCACTTCTGCATTCTCCGTTTCTTCTTCTACTGCTTCAAGATGTTTTGCATTCTGGATCTTCACATTCTTCAACTATTTTCTCAAAGCCATCTTCTGATTTATGTTCTTATCTTCAAATAGCTTGATCAAGGAATCAAACATCTTTGGTGTGTTTATGGAAGACACTTGTGGTACAATTTGATCCGTGATTGAATCAACAATGATCTTCTTGGCCTTGATCAAGTTCTTTTTGTGTAAGGCTTTGAGCCTCATCTCCTTCTGGAACTGGAACCTCTCTACTCATGAAGGTGTCCAATTCATTTTCTTTAGAGAGATCAAATACTTCCATGCTTGGAATTTTTCAACTTCACCAAGATTATAATCAAGCTAATGTGATAGATCACTTTGAAATGAGAACCTCAAATGCAAATAGCAAAAGATTATATCTTACCGATTTGAGGTGTCCGTCCTGCTTTTGGAGCTGGCTGATCTAGGGTTTGTCAGAGAAACCCTAATTTTAAAAAATTGGAATCTTTCAGGTCTGATTGTATATAAATATATATCTCTTCAAATGGAGCTGTCCAATGTACTCCTTTTCTTAAAAAAGTAGAGGGAAGCTCCCGGAATAGGAAGCCCTAGTTTTCCAATTTCTTCTCCATAAATGCCTGTCACTATTTCTGTGATATATCTAAAATTAATACTCCTATATGTCTGAAATTTCTCCCTGAGGTAACCTCACATTTCCGTGATCCAAAACCATAGGTTTCATCAGAATTGGTTTCACCAATTCGGATTTAGGATCCTTTTCCCAAGGTGACTTGTTACAAGACTGTTCAGAACAATGAAGTTGTACGGCCTTCAATGTGTCACTACTTCATATTCTGGTTCTGAAGGTCGGATAACAAAAATAAAATTCCATGATATTTCTGGAACATCTTCATTAATTCCATTTGGACCTCTGTAGACAAAGCTATAGCAATTTTCCCCAGGTGTCCTGTTTAGGGATAAATTATGGAAGAGGCTGGAACCCTAACTTGGAGGGATCATATCTCCCAGAATATAGAGAATATGAGGCTGAATGTTGGACACAATGTACATAAGGATTTTATTTTTGTCCTTTTCAATTTTCAGCTCCTGAACCTTTGCCAATATCAGGATATAGCGAATCTACCAAAACTTAGCAGTTTTAGTATTTAGGGTTTTTCTAGCTCGGGGTCAAACTAGGGTTTGACTTTCCTGGAGTTTCACCCAACCAAAAATATTGATACAGGTCTCTAAACTTTGATTTTTATGAGGAGATAAATCCTATGCCAGGCTCACTCAAAAAATTCCTGTTCAGAAATAATCCCTAATTTCTTCCAGGGAGAGAGAGAGGGCTATTTTTCCTTGTGAAAGGTGTCCTATTCAAGGTGGCTCTAATACCATTTTAAATTTTCATATGCTTAGCTAAGACATCAGTATTTCATTTAATTTTCATAAAAAAAGCATATAAAAAGGATCACTGAAATAAATGACATCACAAGAACAAAACAAATTTATCCTGGGAAAACCCTAAAGGGAAAAACCCAGCAAAAGCTTCCTCAATATAGATGCCCCAAAAAGGTAAAAGATAAAACCAGCAAGGAGATCAAAGCCTGATCCTCCTCCTTCTCCTGCTACTCTTCTCTTCTCCAATAATGCGCTATAAAAGTGATAGTGTGTGCTCCAAATGAGGAGTGCTACACCTATATTTATATTCATCTGTTCACTTAAGATAACTCATTCGACATGTAGGCTCGAGTTACACATGTAGGCTTAAGTAACCACACTAGGGTGCTAATGACCCACCTTTACAATTAGAGGGGAATACCTCATGAATCTTATTAGTTCTTCCAATTAGGAGCATCGAGGTACAAAGTAATACAAGTGGTTCTCTTGATAGGACCATCGGGGACCACAAAAAGATACATATAGAATATTCTTCGAAGTTACAATATTTCAACAAGGTGGAGGGTAAGACTTGACTGCAATGGGTTGCACTGGGGTTAAAACAACCTGGGGCATTGGTGGTTGAGCTGGTGGATTGAGGTACCATACCATAATTTCCAATGTGAAGTTAGGTAGGCTTAAGGTGGCCATTATCGGCTTGCTCATGACCCCAAGTGGGGGAAAGAGGAAGGGAATTGTATGGACTGGCGATGAGCCCAGATAACTCCCTATTGGTTGCATGTGGGGATGTACTTGTGGTTGCTACTGCATGAAATTCTACTGCTGCAGATGATGTTATGGCTATTTTTGGTTTTACGGCTACGAACGGTGTTGCAGTTGCGGTTGGGGCTGTATGTGCGCTTGTTGTTTGGGTGCAGCGGTGCTAGATGAGCCCATGCACAAGTCCACGGTCTCATTTTGTGTCGGTGGTAGTGACACTAAGGGGAAATGAGCCATCATGGTGGTATCAGCAAACAACCCAGGGCCCACATTCAACAATGGGGAGGCTAGTGTGTTTTCAACCATGGTGTTGATTGCAAGGACAACATTGGTGTGTATGGTCATCCCTGGTGGCTCAATGGTGGTGATGGTAGGGATAACGTTGGCAGGTGCCATTAACCCTTGCAGATCATCATAAGTGAGTTGATCAACCATCATGATCTTCCCTTCATGAGGGAACATCATGAGATGAAATATAGTTGATGCGATTGCTCTCATGGTGTACATATAACTTCTTCCGAGGAGAAGGTTATAGTCCAGTTGAGCATTGACGGCCTCTATGTCGATCAACACTGTCTTCCTAGCTAATGTGATGGGGACATGGGGGAGGATTCCTTGGGATTTAGTGGGATGGTCATCATAATCCCGTGGAATTGTGGAGGATGGTTGCATAATTGGGGATCCATGTTTCTTCCAAACCAAGGTGGAAATAATGCATGTGGATGCCCCCTCGTCCACTATGCATCGGTGCATGACCAAATTTTGGATAGACATTGGGATTTGGAACGCGATGGTGGATGGCATGTACAGTTCTCAATTCTCTATGTCGAATGTGATCAACTTGGATTTGGAGGGGTCTACGGCCCCAGGGGTGGCTAGTAATGCTTTTCAATGCATTGGGAATGTTTTGAGTACCTCTAGAGTGGACATGGTCATTGATGTTTGGGCTAAATCATCCACAATGCTATAGCTGATAGCAACTCTAGCTGTGGTGTTTTTGGCCACTCGGTGTATGTGGGGGTGGGGGAATGGGGGTAACTGAAGAGTTAGGTTGATTGTTTTGGATGTAGATGTCATTGATGTGTCAGCAGGTTCAGTGGTGGTACCATATTGATTTCCTCTGGTTTGTAGGTTAACCTCTTCAGTTTTCATGGCTAGCAGGTGGTGGACACCTATTTCTTCCATGGGAGGTGCCCCTGGAGCATTGGGATTGGCCTGGGGAGGGGGTGCAGTTTCCACCAACCCTTGGACTGGTAGTGGGTATTGAAGCACCATGGGGGAAGGTCCTTGTGATGTCAGGTTGGGTTGGGCTTGGTTCATAGAGTTGGCATCCTTTTGGGCCTCATTCTGAATGGCTTGCTTAGCTCGACCCATGAGGCGACACTCGAATGTGTAGTACCCATAGACCTCACAGATTGCGCATGGTTGGTTTGTGTGCAATGAGGCGTTGCGTCTTGGTGCATTTTGTCATGGGGGGTTTTGGGCAGGTCGGTTTGCCACGACATTGTTGGGAGGGTTTAGTTGTTGACCGCATCCCTGTAGTTGGTTATTGGACTGGTTCTGGGGCCGATTATTTCTAGCTTTCCCTTTTTTATTGTTGGGGGAAGGATGTTTGGGATGGTTTTGCTATGCAAATACTTGTCCCAACGGAGCGAGTTAAGCAAAGGTGGGGGCTTGAACTGCTTGCACTGGTGGTGCATAATACATTTGGGTGGGCTGCGGTGCCACAAATGTGGGAATTTTCACTACATATTGTTGTGTTGGCTAAGCCATGGCCTGAGCCTACTGCGGTGGTGCAGGTTGTGCATAGTAAGTTGTTGCTCCAAAATGGGACATCATTCTTGCATACTTCGAAGTTTGGTTCTGGTAATCAACACTAGAAGTATTGCTTGGTTGTGGTGGAGCTACATGTGGTGTCAGACGGTGCTGTGGCTGTTGGGAAACCAAGCCTATGATGCCATTTGCAGCATGGGATGCCCCTGGTGCATCCCGATAGGAGGTACCCGGATAGGGAGCGTCTGGAATGACGGTGTACAAGTATCCAGACTAGGCATAGATTAGGTCAAATTGTTGGGATTTTAGTATGGCCTCCTATTTGGATTAAGGATGTTTGGATGCGATATCCTTTGATATGGGTGGGAATAAGATTTTGAGAAACCAATCCAAGAAGATCCTATCATCAAGTTGGATTTTGCAGAAACTACGATGTCTCTGCCACTCGTGGATGTGGTCGGTTATATGTGTCACAGTGCTCTAGCAGCAGGATAACATGATCAACACCCCTTCATCATATCTAACAGGGAGTTGGAAATACTGTAGGAACATGAAATCTAAGGAGTTAAAATTTGGGTACTTGGCTTGTGGGAGCTCAATGTACCATTTGGCTACCGCACCTATGAGGGTGCGTTGGAAAAATATTAGTCTGATCAAGTCATATACGATGCTATTTGAGGAGCACCATAGATGAAATGTCATAATGTGATTTTGGGGACACTCCCCTGCCTTGCCTTCAAACTTGGGAATGACTGATGGCAGCGTGGTTGGCATGGGAGGCCAAAAGGTTTGATGGTAGATGGGTTTTTTTGTCAACCTAGCCAAATTAGGCAAGTTAAGATGAGCCACAAAAGGTATATTTGACCCGAAGTTAATGTGAGATGGGGCAGCAATGGTGGTGGGGTTTGCAGGTGCATAGTGCACCTGCATGGCTGGGGGAACTTGTGGTGGCACCATTGTAGATGGGCCAATGCTCACAAGTGTGGTGTGAGGGACAGTGTGGATGTAAGGGACACTACCCCCATGTGTGACAGGAGGTACAGTGTATGTGGATGGGGCACTGCCCCCTGTGTGACAGGAGGGGAAGTGTATGTGGAAGTTCCACTGCCCACAAGTGATGTAGGTGGGACCACCTGAGTGGTTACTATGGGTGGTGGAAGTTGTCTGCTGACAGTTTGCATGATCGTGTTGGGGCCCCTTGCAGGGTTGTTAGTGACAACTTGTGGTGTGGACGTGGGTCCACTGGCTATGGCTATGCCGGCAAATGATCCAGGTTTGTACCAGCCATGGGGCTTGATGGTGCAGTATGGAGGTCTGGTTTAGACTGATATGGGTCTGAATATGAATCAGAGGCTATGTGGCCTTCTGATGGTGTGAGAGGTCATTGAGAGCGGTTTCGACGGTGTCGGTTTAATGTCCTGAATGGTGGTGGTTTGCCTCTTAGGCGTGAGGAAGAGAGTGGGGGATCAATTGTGTTAGATTGTATCAAATTGGTGGGAGTGATGTTTGGACCCCAGTTTCAATGGATTCCTATTGGCTGTAGGTGGTCACTCGGCCACCAAGACTACCAGAAGAAAACGCTTGGATTTTTCCTTATGGGTGTTTCAACTCAATCGATGGGGGTCGTTTCCCATTTCGCTTGGCAATTCCTCTAAGTGGCCAGCTACTTTGGGGTTCCCTTGGTACTCCTCATAATGATTTTTTGGGCTGAGCCCAAGTACTTCCCATAGTTAAGCCAGTCAGGGACTTATGTCCTCAAAGACTGCAAATTTTTTGAATTTAGTGTAAATTGATAAATTTTAAGGGCTCTCTCAGTGTCATGAACTGAGTTGTGTTGATTTAAGTGGTATGGTGTATATGTATTTCTATTTTTCTATTATCAGGTGGTTGCAAGTGGTTTATGAATATGTTACAGAGTTCATATCATTGTGTGTACAAGTAGTAAATAAACATAAATTTGTAAACAGATACAATTGTTTTTACCTTGAATGTTGATGGCCTAACTAGGTGACTACCTTACACCTATATTCTTCTTCAACCGAGAGAAGGTGTTGGGATCTCAACACAATGGGACTAAGCCGATATATAGATCTATAGGTCACCTTCCGCATGCAAGGTTGGTCAACAGGGAGGATGCTTAGTGCCATGAGAAGCCCTCCTTCTCTACTCCCTCTACCTTCCAGGTCATCTGTTTTTAACAGCTTTGAACAATATTCAGTGAAGGGCCTATTACTATAGAAGCTATACCCTTCGTCATATCCCAGAATACCCCAAAGGGTGATGACAGGGTAGAGGAGGAAGGGTAAGAAAGACTGTTAATTTTATGTCAATTTTAGTTAAGCTACATTCATTAAGCCATTAAAATTTTTCTTTAAATTTACACTTTGTTTGAACATGAAATTACAGAAAATTGAAACAGGCACATAAATATAACTAATGTGATAGGCAGAGATGGGTCAGCCACACTGACAGTCCCTAATAAACTGAAAATTAACTATTGATTGACAGAACTCCCATTTCAGGTCAAATTCAGCGAGGGGGTGGCAAATTTTTTTTGGAAACAGGTGAGGGGGTCACACAGATTTCACAAACAGAAGCGGTCTGCCTTTCTGAGTGAAGTTGCACCTTTTGGGGGGGAAAGGATGACCTGGTCGCACCTTTGAGGCCTAAAAGAGCGACCTCATCCCCTGTTCAGGCCCAATAAGTGTGACCTACTCTGGATTTCAGGTTTTTCTGATCCTGAGTCAGATCCGACCGACAGTAACCTATACTATGGCCAAACAAACTTAGATTCACCTTGCAGAGGCTTCAACAACAATAAAAATTGAAAATAAACTGGATCTAAGCTATATTTGAAAAGAAATTTTTAAAACTAGGGCATAAACTGAAAAACTTTGAAATTTAAAAAACTGAAACAGTGATCCTGTGGGATCGACCTGGTATGGTCGCCAGTTCTGTAGCAGGGATATCTCCTTGCTATAGGGATAGGAATGGCTCCCTTCCATCTATAGGATGGAAGGGTAGGTTCCTGCATGTGGAAAATGCAGAAAAGAAACTGAATAGAAAGGAAAGCAAATGACAGAAATAAAATGGTCATGAGCCCCTCTGCAAACAAGGTTAGGGCTTCACCTTCGCTTCCTGCAAACAACTATTAAGCTACAATAAACCTGCAACACATGTTAGGGATCAAACCTGTAAACAAATAATGATCAGAAAACAACTAAACTAACAAATCAAACACATAAACAAAAACTATATTATACCTCTTCTTTGGTGAAATGGGCCACCATGCCGTGGCTGGAAGAAGCACCTCCCTATCTCACTCAACAATGGAGGAGCTATGGATCAATGGGGAAGATGAGTGGAAGAGAAGGGGATGTGGGTGGCTTGAGAGGCAAAGAGGTCTCAAGGCATCCACGGGTAGCATAACAGTATGCAAGAGAGGAGTTGTTTGAGAGTGACCCCCCACTCTCTTTTTATAGCTTTTTTGGGGACTTTTAGAGTTTTAAGCCCTTGGTTAGGGCTTTAGCCCCTTTTTTGGGCTTTTAGCCCCTTTCGCACTAAATTTACCTCCTTTTAGATTTTTAGGCTCCTTTAAGGGGTTTTAGCCCCTTTTTGGAGGTTTTAGCCACTAGGAGAGTTATTTAGGCTCCTTTTTGGGGTTTGTAATCCCTTTTACTCATTTTTAAGTCTTTTTGAGGGTGTGGGGGTCTAATGGGGTGTTACGAAGGTCATGTATGGGTGTTATTGGGTGGTATAGGCCATGTAGAGTAGTTTTTATAAAGGAAATCAAAGCAAGTGTGCTTCATGTTATCAAAATATCATCAAAATATAATACTATGATCAGAATATTACCCTCATACTGCTACAAATTGTTATCCGGAAATACACACCTCCTGCAGACAAGAGTTGGTTCCCTGGTCTGAATGGTTTAGATCTAGAACAAAACACAAACATGGAATACTAGACTCTCCCTATATCTAGTTAATCAATTGAATGAAATTCCATGATAATTTTCTCAAAGGTTTTCCTCCCTATCCTTGAAGCTTACTGCAGAAGAACCTCTAAAAGATGGAATACTACAAAGAAAACATGATAGCATACAGTATAATCAACTAGATCTATGCTTGTGACCAAGGAATCAAGCAATATAAACACATGAAACAATAAATATGGGAAAGAAAAGACATTCTTTATTAATAAATGATTGGAGAGACTACAACCTTCATGCCTTGGTGTTGATAGTTCCTTCCAATGGATCCTTACCTCTAGCCTCACCTTGCTGTTGTTCAAGATTAAGCACCCTTGTAACCTAGGATTTAGGGTTACCAACTTACTACTAACCTTGCAGATAATTAGCTTTACCAGAGAATGGAAAGGGAATAGGAAGAAAGTCTTGACTTTCCCGATTACCGATGGTTGATCCAAGCTTGATCTTCTCCTGCTCCTCTTCTCTCCAAAGCTTCCATAGATGCACCTCTTTAACATGCAAAGAGCAAATCCTTCAAGTAATATCTCATGCATGTATATATCATAAGTTAGATGAACAATATATCAAACACATAATCAAATATATTCATTAACCACAATACATGAAATAGACTCAACACAAGGTTGGAAGAAGAATTCTCTTTATTAACAATCAGTGAATGACATAAGAGCACAACCCAGCTTCTGAGACAAGGAATCCTCTACAACCAAAGGACTCAGAGTTCTGCTACTCCAAGATTTCTGAAGATATACCACTAGCATAACTTTTCTCTCCAATATTGACTAATTACTACACACCCCAAGGCCTCTATTTATACTTTACGAAATAGAGTAGTTTCGAAGGCTAGGGTGGTTTAAATAGTAGGGATAGTTATAGATTATGGCCCAACTAATTTCATATAATCATGTTTTATATTTTTTAAATCCAAACTAAGATGTATGCGACTATTAATATAGGAAACCCATGTATGACACACGAGTTTCTTGAAAGAAAACCCGCGTACACTGGTGTACGCGGGTTGCAATGCAAATAGTCATGTACAATACACGGGTTGCAATGAAAATAGTCACATACAATATGCGAGTTGCAATGAAGATAGTCATGTACGCAACTCAACACTTATAAAAAATATATAGTAAGCTGGTTTAAGGGTAAATGCATCCCAAGTCGTGCCCATCTATAGTGTTTTGGAAAAATTCAATCCTAGTTTGTCCTTTTGTCTACCAACATAAAGAATGTCGGCACTCGGATGGAGAAGTGCCATTTGGATTTATATATTCCCAGATGAGCATATATTTTTTATTTCCACCTCTGACCCTTGGTACAGAGATATACTTGTCTATATTTAGACTTTGAAGTACCCTACAACCTTCTTGTAGGAAGAACGATGCAAACTATGCATACATGCCAAAAAATACCTCATTATTGGAGATACTTTATATTGTAGAAGGGTAGATTCCATTTTGCGTCAATGTCTCACCCACGAAGAAGCAGAGACTATCCTAAATGATGACTATAGTGGAGTGTGTGGGGGTCATTTATTTGGGTTAGCAATGGCCTAGAAGATCTTGCGTGTTGGTTATTTCTGTCCCATGAACTTTAAAGATTGTATGGAAGCTGTGAAGCGCTATCATCCTTATCAGCTTTACACCAGAAATATGCGGTCACATCCTACTCCATTATTTCTCATCATCTCAGTGGGCCCCTTCACAAAGTGGGGGATAGATTATGTGACGTGCAACCCAATCTTGGCTGGGGGGCACAAAGATATCATTGTCGTTGTAGATTATTTCATGAACTGGGCAGAGGCAATGCCCACCTATAAAGCTGACAGGGAAACTACATCTTTTTTAGCTTTCAACGAAATTATCGCATGACTTGGTATTCCTAAAGAGATTGTCACTGACCATGGAATTCACTTCCAAAATAGTATGATGACTAAATTGACCACTATTCTAGGGTTTAGACAAGAGCATTCATCTTATTTCTACCCTCAAGTGAACAGTCAAGTCCAGGCTGTAAATAAAACCTTGAAGACTATTCTCAAGCACACTATTAATGTAGCCCATTCCAATTATCACATCATGCTATATCCTGCACTTTGGGTTATTGAACCAATGTGAAAACAGCTACAAGGTTCTCTCCTTTACAACTCGTTCACCGAGTGGAAGCAATAACCCCGGTTGAATGTGAAATCCCGTCCTTAAAGATTGTTATTCGTGTGTTATTTGATAAAACTAAGATGGAAGAACGTTTGTTACACTTATAACATCTAGATGAGTAGTGTAGAGATGCACTGACAACAAACGAGGCTCGTAAAAATAGGGTAAAAAATCAATACAATAAATCGGTCAAACCTTGTATTTTTTCTGAAGGGGAACTTTTCTTGCTCTAGGATCAAGAAAAAGAACCCCTGGGGGCAGGTAAATTCAAGTTTATGTGGTTAGGACCTTATGTCATGTCAAAAGTATTGAAGAATGGTGCATATGAATTAACATATTTTGAGGGGAATAAGCTACCCGAGCCTAGAAATGGGCTCTACTTGAAAAAGTACTATGCTTAGGCTTAGCACTTTTTCCTCTATTTTTATTGTATGTATTTTATGTACAATAGTTCGTCAATTTGTGTTCTTATACCATATGTTGGTTGTTACAGATGTCTTTTGAGTGGTTCATAGGTTTCACAGATGGCGCTAGTTGCCACACTTGTAACCTGGCTTCAGCCGCATGGGTCATTTACTCACCTTCAAGATAGCTAGTTTCCTCTAGAGGTGCTTGCCTAGGTCCTACTACCAATAATGTGGCTGAATACAGGGCTGTCATTGAGATTTTATGGGATGCTTTGTCACGTGGCATCACCCAGCTGGAAGTCAAACTTAACTCTCAACTGGTTTTTTCCTAGCTCAATCAAGCTTATCAGGTGCAGAACCCTTTTTTACTATGTCATTTTATGCAAGTTAGGTTATTGGAAATAAATTTTGAATTTATTACATTCAATCATACTCCAAGAAATCAAAATTCATTAACCGATGCGTATGCGAATTATATCTTAGATTGGCACTTAAAACATTTTGCATAAAAATATACAACAGATACATTACAAAACACATGTAAATAAAACCGGCAATATATATATATATATATGTGTGTGTGTGTGGGTGTGTGTGGGTGTGAATATATGTCCATATAGATAGGTCGAATTTCTGATCCTTAGATCCAGTCATAACTGTATAATATACAAAAAATGGATCGAAGTCCATAAAATGCTTTTAGGTCTAAGCTTGACCACCCTGGTCATCTGGACCACCCTAATCCCCCTGATCATCCTCATCACCCTTCTCTCGAGCTTCTTCAGCTTCTTCAGCTGCAGCAGCCTCAACGGTGTTGATGTACACAAGTACTGCTTTAGCTACCCACCTCATAATGCGTATCTAGACAAGTGGTATACCAACCACTAGCTCCTACATAACGGCAGGGATATGCTCAATACACAAAGTAGGTACTCTTAGGGTAAGCCTAGCCAGCTTCCCCTTAAGAAACCTAATCAAGCCATGATATTCTCCTGCCACAGGACACACATACATACGTGGATTCCCAATAGGGAAGAATGGTCCAATATTTGCATTTTAACATTTTATAGGATTAAAAAATATTATACATATGTATATATCTCTATGACTAAAATTCATAAAAATTTAAAAACTTGAAAACAAAAATACCTGACACTCCCCATGCTCCTCTAGGAGGGAGGACAAGGTCAGTGTCACCTCAGAAATCTATCCCAGCATATGGAAACTATTCCGGTGCTGGTAACTGTCACTCCCACCATAAGTAGAAGTCATCGTCGTATACACTCTGAACTGATCCACCACGTCCATAGCAGATGAATATTCCCCCCCACCTACTTAGTCTAGGCTGACAAGAAGAATGAACTAGTAGTGGTACTGCAGGACTCAAACCGGGAACCCTCTCAAAGAAAAATGCCACCAATAGGCTAGAATAACTGAAGTTTTTTTGTCGGCCTCTTTTACAATCAAAGATTTGTTTCCTCATTATTGGGATCACTCCTGAACACCAGTCATATAGGGCTCCCTGTAGACAGTCTACTGGAGGTCTCAATTGGTTTCGAGTTGTAAGGTGAAGTGATGATGACCCTGCAACCCTCACTATAGTACTTGCCAACACCTATAATGGAAAGCTGTGAATATGAACAATAGGGATGCAACTACCCCTTTGTTGAGTACCAAGTGCACAGTATGCATCTATGTAGTTCTACACACTTAGAAGGTCACCGCCTCTACCGGTACCTTCCAAGTTAACCGGAGCTCCTCGTTGTGACAAACTAGAGATAAAGTCGATTTCTTCCAAGGTAATCTCTAGAAACTCACCTTGTAGGTAAAACATACCAAGATCATGATCCAAATAGTTTATCATAAACTCTAGTAGGCAAATATTAGATCGCATAGGTGAGGTACAGAATAATTTTAGCAACCCACTTTTCCACAAAGCATTTACCGTGGGGGCATTTCGTAGAGCTTCTTAGTCCATGTCTTCATGCTCCCTCTCCCTCCACTCCAACACCATGTTTCAATCTGGTAATAAGCCAATGATCAAACATTACATTCATAGAAAAAACTTTGATTTTGGCCATACATAGCCTTTGCATACCTCACGTAGTGTATGCGACTTGCTTTCGGGAAACCTCCGTACAAAATGCATGTATGCAACTGTTGATATACCATACCTATGCACACAGTGTGGCTGCTTTGAGAATAGTTGAAAACATCAAATTTTTTCCAAAAATGAAAATTTGCTTGGATCAAATGAAAGAGCATGGAGAGTAGATTTACCTGGCACTTGCGGTTTTGAGAATTGTCCACTGAGTTGTCTACAACGAGTAATTAAAGGCAGAGGTAAAACTTGTCTATTTTGGGTAAAAAGTCAAATGGTGAGTTTTTTATTTCTATTTTGAACTATTTATAGAAATATTATTTCAAAAGTGGGTCTTAACCTATAGTTCATATTTTTTATAAAAATCAAACTAATACCATGTCTTTTTTCTTCAATGTAACAAGTCTAAGGTTATTTGAGGTTGTTTTTCACTCATATAGGATAGGATTTCGGTCATTCATATGCATTTTTAATTTATACGTAATCCGTCTTAACCCTAGAAATACTACTTTGACCATTTACTATGGATTTTTAACCATTAGTACCTTGTCTATGCCATTGTTCTCCCGTGGATAGGGATTTCCTCACATGAGTACCCTAGATTAGATCACATTTATTATCTTTTGGTACTCATGTTGTGCTAGCACTGAAAATGATCCCAAGGTTGAGAAAAGGCCCACCTCCAGGTAACAACATAACCACTTTAGCCTCACCTCCATCCCTGCGTGGTCAGAGAGGGATCTCTCATTCTTCGTCGGAGCATCTCCACATAAGGTTGTCAGTATTGTGTGTCACTTGAGACTGCTCTGCATAGGATTTTCAATCATTGTAATCAAGGGGCTAAGATCCTAAATGGGGAAAACTATGTCAAGGAAGGTGCATGGGGTGAATTATCGAGGGGATGAAGGGACATGGGTAAATGGAGTCAAAACCTGCATAAGAATCAGTTGCTGGTGGAAGAGTGACATCAAATTGCAAGTGGAGGAAAGATAGCTACTAATTTCCCAATTAGGATATTTAAGCAAGCATTTCAAAAGATAAGGAGGGATAGTCCATCATATGGAGCACCAACAAGATGAATTCCATATGAATTTAGAAGAACCATCGTTAAATTTTTGTAACAATAGCCAGAGCATAACAAGTATGAATTCCAAACCACTATACCCTAAGTCGCAAGCATGGAATCAATAAACAAAATGGAGTGGGAATAGGAAACACATTCACATGTAAAAGAAAGCACTTATTGGGAAAAAAAATAACACAGGAATCTCAGCTGTGAATGACAATCCTTCACTGCAATTTATTCATACACAGGTGATGAGTTTTACAAACGGGAACCTTAGACTGAGGATTGTTTCCCAATCCAATTTTCCAACCCCTTTCTCCCTCTATCGGGAGTGTTTTTATACAATCCTAATGCTAAGAGTACAGAATAAAAAATTGTTACAAGTCGCCATCCAGTTTTAACAGTGCAAAGAGTGGACTATCACCACATTTTTACAATCATAAACCAGCATCATGGAGATGCGTTGTGTAGTAACTCAGGCTGACAGCGTAGAGCCTCCCATAATCCTGCTTCGTGAAAATGACTCCCACGCGACGTGCTGACGAACAATTGTCTACATAGGCTTCCCTGGACCCATTTTGGGTCTCCTTGTCCAACTGGAGGCTGCCAATCAAAGGATGACAACAAGGCCCAAATCCTCACCTCTACCATTCTCCCAACCTCATCCTTCGTCCAATAATACTGTTATAGGAGGAGGTAAAAAAAAGGGTGGCCAAACACCAGGTGACGATAAGTGACTTAAGAAGCTTATCATCCTTGTACTATCCTCTTCCTCCCAGAAGGAGGATCTTCCCATGGGCCATGTAGGTGGATGTGCAGATTTATCTCTCTTTGCTCATGACTAAGCAGCCAAATGGAACCCCCAGGAATGGCGTCGGAGGCTCTGGACCCACCTGGTCCCAGCACTAGATTTTTCTCCAACAACTCTGCCACCACTGTGAGCTAGGACTTCGAAGGTCAGGACTGCAGTCGATAGTGTTGAAGGGACATTGCTAGGATTTCCAAACCCATGCACTATATATCTAGAGACTAGGTAGTGTAGAAGCGGGTGAATCCCTCTTGGTATCTAACATCTGTGCCCCGGTGGTTGAAAGTTTTCTAGCATGGACAACCTGAACACATATTTTCGGGCCTTCCTACCAAGAGTGCTCCCTGTTGATCTAATTTTTTGAACCACACTATCATGGTCATATGCGAAAAGATTTGACACTGCTTAGGACTTAGCCTCATATAAATATTACCATCTACACAATTCTCTATCTCAAAGATCTACAGAAGGTGGTGTTATATAGCACGAGTAGGAATGGCTTCGGGAAGAGATGCCTCTTTGAGGTGGCGGCGATGGTGGCATCTGTGGAACCAGAGTGGGGATTTTTCCCTCCTGATGTTCAATCATATTATATGACATGGTTAAGATTCTGAATTAGTATCATTTGGATACCAAGATAGTTCTAAGGGTTGTGGATTTGATCATCCCCTGCCCTTTCTGTCACCTTAATGGTGGTGTCGAGTTGTTTTAGTCCGCAGCATCCCTCGATCTCATGCAAACATCGGGTTTGTCTCCTCAGTGAATTAAACCTCTATCTCTTCCATGGTTATCCTCTGAAATGAACCACATGCCATGCTTACCTCCTGGGAAAATGCGCCTTTGGATGAGACTTCCACCTCAAGCGTATCTTTAATGGTGTCGAAGGAATTAGCAAATCTGCGATGAGGTAGATTACACATGTGAACACCCCCTCTGCTGTCATTTCCATGTAGGATGAAAGAGCCACACCTTGGAAATATTTCTTAGCCATTCGATCAAAGGAACGTTTTGGTTCTGCTTTCCATGTCTCGTTCATTCTGTTACCAATCTTTCCTTCTAACCATTGCAGGCAGCTCTGGTCTGCGACACGTTCTTCACCATCAATCAAGATTGGATTCTCATGCAGTCGTCGATTGGAGTGGGCCTCGCCATTTTTGCAACATAGGTCTCAACTATTCATCCATGGAGTTTCGTTCTACGAAATGAACCTTAGCCACAGATCTATCTTAGCCTTTATCGCGGCCATTGATTCTTTTCTTTTCCATTCCTTTTCACAATTTGGGATTGAGGTTTTACCCATGCAAGTATGGGTTGTGAAATCACTACAAGCCGTAGATCTACCCCAGGCCTCATCTCAACCGTTGAAGGCTTTTTCTCTCTAATAGGCTTCACAATCTGGGGGAAAATGCCTGGACCACACATGTTTTCCTGCGCGAAATGATATAGAACCGTTGATCTACCGTTGATTGATTGCAGCCCTTGAATATGGATTGCACCCAATGTCACAATACACTTTATATTTCCATCATTGAAGGATGGTCACATGAGATTCGAGGGGTTGGGACCCTTACTGAACCTCTGTCAATCCCTCGAATCAACTGTTAAAATGGAGTGTTAACAACTGGCTCCATGAGGTATGCTATCCTCCCAGTGAGGTAGAAAAGAACCCCTGTAGACCAAGTGCTGAAGCCATTGGGCCACTTTTAGCTCTTCTTGGACACCTCCATTACGCTTCATGCTACTGCTCCAGTGAACTCATGCCACTCTTGCAAATCATGGTGGCGACTGTAAACTTTTGCTGATAACTGAAAATGGAAACAAACTAAAAACATTAATGAAGGAAACAGCTCGATAACTACTGAGATTATTTTTTCCTACCTACCCTACCTAACTCTATACACTAGTCCAGCTAAGTGAAATTAGACTTCCAGTGAAGCCAATCAAACAACTTGCTTAATATTCTTGTTCTTACATGGTGCTTGCTAGAAAAAAATGAAACAAACAATGGGAGAAGGAAATGATATACAAACTGATCTTTAAGGTAGAGATGCAACCGATCATTGCCTTCACCCAGACCCCTCATGTACTCATCCAGGAGTTCATAGAAATCATGGAAACCCCCAATGTGTTTTGTCACCTGCTCATGAAAAAGCTGTCGGGAGCTTCCTGCTTCTAGGGAGTTGTCAGGCTAACACTTGGAAGATTGCAGATAAGGACCTATGGAATTTTTCTCTAACAGAATCTCCCTCTCCCAGCCCAAAATTCCTATGATGAAGGTGTGATGTGGTTCGAGAGGGGGGTCTTCAAATTCTCCATTGGAACCAATCAAGAATACTTCTTCCTAGTGAGGTGATGTTCTTGACAGTGGAATATTAGAAAAAACATTTATCTGAAAACGGCTACATGCACCTCCATTCTTGCAAAAGTTTCTGGCCTGCACCACCTCTGTTTCTTTCTGCTTTTTCTTGTAGGTCTTGATCATATGCCTTATCAGCTCAAAAGAGGCATATCACAAGGGTAAGCTATCACCTCTAGTGCTCTCATCATCCTTTCTCACTTTGAACTTTTGGATTGGCATTGCACTTAGACTTTTTTCATCAGAAGGTGTCATTTCAATAGTTAGCTCATCAATATTCTACAGGCACTCTTCTTCATACTCATCATACACAAGTGCAACAAGCTCCTTCTAGGAATCACTTTTAGTTAACCAAGAGTAGGGTGGGTCACCATCTTCAGAGAATATTCCTACAGGACTATTTATTTTAGCCTTAGGCTGGCCATCTTTCTGCATATCATGAGAGATTTTTGATAGGACATAGGCTTCCTCCTTTTTCTTGTAGGGCCCAACCAATTTGTATGTGTCTGTTATTTCACCACCATTGCCTTGATTTGATAGCTTCCTGGACCTCTTAAGGTTTTCTTCAACCTCCAAACAGTCAGCGAACATTTGCTACAAGGTGGCTGATCTTCTCTCCAAAATAAGCAAGGACGGGTCAGGAGGAAAGGCGACTGCATAATAGACCTTAGCAGCATTCTCAAGAGGTTGAAGTTCCTAAGGCATGTTGTAGTAGAAGCTTGCAAATATTTTATTAAAACTAGACATGGCCTTGCCTCCATGCCTCCTCAAATAATCAAACTCTAAGAGTATTTTGTCCAATGGCTGGCTCCTACCCCAAAACCTCAAGAATGTGCAAGAAATCTCTTCCCGGGTGCGGATGGACTTAGGCTGCAAATGTTTGAACCAAAATTTGGCATCCCCTTGCAAGGACAGAATGAATGTTTACATGTAGACATCGTCATTTTCTATCTCAAAAAGGTCAGAGAAATGCTCAAAATCTTGAATATGTTTTTCAGCAGTCAAGTCTTCATATTCTCTGTCAAACTTGGGGAGGTACTTGTGATATTTCAAGGGAAAATCATGGAGGATAGGAGGAAATAGAAATGGTCTATATCAGCTTGGAGAAATGGGGGAGATAGGGTTAGGTACGATAGCTGAAGTATCACCTGAGGCTTCATGAATTTCACAGGGGTGTTCTTTGATGTTGGGTGCCCCTGGATAAAGATCTAGGCCGAAATCCGATGCGTAAGATGACACAATGCTTTATGTTTGTAAATAAGGATAAACAGTGACATATTCGTGGTTCAGCTCAGGAAGAGCTGGGCTAGAGAAAGTTGTTTTGATGAATCTATAAAGGGACAAGAGCAAAGTTACAAGGTAGGATAAGGCATCGTGGAAGAAATGTGGAGTCGAGTTCCTGGACCTTTCGCCATGCATTTCTGAATTTTATGAGGGGCTCATTTCCAAGCGGGGCCGACTAGCTTTTCTAGGTCATTAGATTTTCTAGATTACATTACCATCGGAGTCATCGATGTCTAAATCCTTCAAGAGTGGAGTTGGCAGGTGAAATATTCTCAACCTTCTTGGTGTCTGACCGATTGTTCACCATCAACCGTCAAATATAGGTATTTTTCCGTTCTTCCCGGGGAGAATATTCAAGTTCATCCCTGTCAATGATGCTAGTTTGAGCCCAAGCTGGTTGAGGAAAGGCCCACCTCCGAGTAATAGCAGACCCACTTTAGTTGCGCCTCTAGCCCTATACGATTAGAGAGGAATCTCTCGTTCTTCATCGTAGCATCTCCACATAAGGTTGTCAGTATTGTGTGTCACTTGAGATTGCTCCGCATAGGATTTTCAATCATCGTAATTAGGGGGCTAGGATCCTAAATGGGGAAAAGTATGTTAAGGAAGGTGCATGGGGGGATTATCAAGGGGATGAAGGGCCATGGGTAAATGGAGTCAAAACCTGCATAAGAATCGGCTGATGGTGGAAGAGTGATGTAAAATTGCAAGTGGAGGCAAGATAGCTACTGATTTCCCAATTAGGAGATTTAAGCGAGTGTTTTAGAAGACAAGGAGGGACAATCCATCATATGGAGCACCGTTAAGATGAATTCCAGATGACTTTAGAAGAACCATCGTTAAATGCTTGTAACAGTAGCTAGAGCATAACAAGTATGAATTTCGCACCACTATACCCTATGTTGCAAGCATGAAAGCAATAAACAAAATGGAGTGGGAACAAGAAACACATTCACATGTAAAAGAAAGCACTTATTGGGAAAAACAATAACACAGGAATCTCGACTGTGAATGACAATCCTTCATTGCAATTTATTTATACACAAGTGATGAGTTTTACAAATGGGAACCTCAACCCGAGGATTGTTTCCCAATCAAATTTTCCAACCCCGTTCTCCCTCTATAGGGAACATTTTTATACAATCCTAATGTCGAGACTACTGAATAAAATACTATTACAAGTCGCCATTCAGTGTTAACAGTGAAAAGAGTAGACTATCGCCACATTTTTACAATCATAAATAAGCATCATGGGGATGTTGCATGTAGTAACTCAAGCTGATAGCGCAGAGCCTCCCACAATCCTGCTTTGTGAAAATGACTCCCACGCGACGTGCTAACGAATGATTGTCTACACAGGCTCCCCTGGACCCATTTTGGGTCTCCCTGTCCAACTAGAGGCTGCCGATCAGAGGCTGAAAAGAAGGCCCAAATCCTCACCTCTACCATTCTCCCAACCTGAACCTTCATCTGGTAATACTGTTATAGGAGGAGGTTAGAAAAAGGGTGGCCAAATGCCAGGTGACGATAAGTGACTTAAGAAGCTTATCATCCTTGTACTATCCTCTTCCTCCCATGAGGAGGATCTTCCTATGGGCCATGTAGGTGGATGTACACCTGTCTCTCTCTTTTACCATGACTAAGAAGCCAAATGGAACCCTCAGGAATGGTGTTGGAGGCTTTGGACCCATCTGGTCCCAGCACAAGGTTTTGCTCCAACAGCTCTACTGCCATTGCGAACTGGGACTTTGGAGGTTAGGACTATAGTTGAGAGTGTCGGAGAGATGTTACTAGGATGTCCAAACCCATGCATCGTATATCTAGAGACTGGGAAGTGTAGAAGCGAGTGAATCCCTCTTAGTATCTAACTTTTCCCTGGTGGTTGAAAGTCTTCTGGCATGGACAACCAGAACATAGATTTTTGGGCCTTCCTACCAAGAGTACTCCCTGTTGAACTAGTTTTTTTGAACCACACTGTCATGGTCATCTGTGAAAAGCTTCAACACTACTTAGGACTCAACCTCATATAAATATTACCATCTACACAATTCTATGTCTCAAAGATCTACAAAAGGTGGTGTTATATAGCGTGAGCAGGAATGTCTTCAGGAAGAGCTCCCTCTTTGAGGTGGCGACAATGGTGGCATGTGTGGCGCTAGAGCGGGGATTTTTCACTCTTGATGTTCAATCATATTATATGGCATGGTTAGGATTTAGAATTAGTTTTGTGTGGCTTCCAAGATGGTTCTAAGGGTTGTGTATTTGATCATCCCCTACCCTTTGCATCACCTTGATGGTGGTGTCAGGCTATTTTAGTCCGCAGCACCCCTCGGTCTCGTGAAAACACCGGGTCTGTCGCCTCAGTGAACCAAATATCTATCTCTTCCATGGTTCTCCTCTGAAATGAACCACGTGCCATGCTTTCCTCCTGGGAAAATGTGCCACTATATGAGACTTCCACCTCAGGTGTATCTTGAATGGCGTCGGAGGAATCGTCCAATCTACGATGAGGCAAATTACATGTGTGAATGCCCCCTCCACTGTCATTTCCAAGCAGGATGAGAGACCCACACCTCGAAAATATTTCTTAGCTGTCCGATCAAAGGAACCTTTCACTTCTGTCGTCCACATCTTGTTCATTCTGTCACCAATATTTCATTTCTAACCATTGCAGGCAGCTCTGGTCCATGACATGTTCTTCGCTGTCGATCAAGATTAGCTTCTCATGTAGCCGTCAATTGGAGTGGGCCCTACCATTTTCACAATATAGGGCTCAACTATTCATCTGTGTAGTTTCATTCTGCGAAATGAACCTTAGCCATAGATCTGTCTTAGCTTTTATCATGGCCGTTGATTCTTTTCTGCTCCATGCCTTTTCATGATTTGGGATTTCAGTTTTACCATGCAAGTATGGGTTTTGAAGTCACTGCAAGCCATAAATCTACCCCATGCCTCATCTCAACCGTTGAAAGCTTCCACTCTCTAACAGGTTTCACAATCCAGGGGAAAATGCTTGGACCACGCATGTTTTCCCTCGCAAAATGATCTGGAACCGTTGATCTGTTGCTGATTGATCACAGCCCTTGAATATGGATCATGCCCAATGTCACAATACACTTTCCATTTCCATCATTGAAGGATGGTCACATGAGATTCGATGGGCTAGTACCCTTACCGAACCTTTGTCAAGCCCTCGAATAAACTGTTAAAACAGAGTGTTAACACACTGCATTTTGCATAGGTTTAGGGGAGTCTTCTTAGATATTTTTCATGCCAACTTGAGCCTCATTTTGGTTTATTTTAACAAGCTATCCTTTTAAATACTCCCCACCCTTATGGAGTTTGTTTAGGCCCAGGTCTAACTCCTCACAATAGACTTGACTTCCGAGTAAACTTGTCGATTCAGGCTAGTTAAGAATATGTGAATGGGCATCCACATTGGTGGTAGGTTATCTCTTTCTCAAACCATGTGGAATAATACGAGAAAGGATCACTCTCTTATTTATGGATTTGAGAAGAGTACTCTTAGGCATAGGTTTATCACTTTTCCAGACCTAAGGGACTAAATTTACGGAAAAGGGACACCCTGTATGAGCTTAGTTTTCTCTTTTTTATGCTCTGGACCTAAACATGAAAAAGATTTCGAGTGTACTTTATTTCTTTGTCATGCTTTTTAAACACCAAGAAAAAAAACATCAAGTTTATTGTTGTAAGCCCCATTCCTCATACTCAAATGGATCTTTCCGAGTGATCTTGCTTTCCTTCACACTCGTAAAACTCAAGCTATATGCTGCTCTTGAAGGAGCGTTGGGTCGGTGGTAATTTAACCTTCATCATCACATTTTTTTAGGTATTTATTTTATTTGTGGTAGTGGGGCCTATCAAAAGTATTCCAAGTGGGTACTCGTTGGATGTGGAATTTAATTCCTCATCCAAAGAGCTCTCCCAATAGAAATTTGAGTAAAAACACAAGGAGATATGTTGAAAATACGAACAAAAAAGTAGTTTTTTCTTTTCTTCCTACAAAATTAATAAATATTATTTTATTATTTTAACTATTATTTTATTAATTTTCCTCAGGACGCCTATTTTGAGTTGAAATTTCCTCTAATGGAATCTAAAGCAGAATTCTGTCCTTGGGGAAAAGGATCCTTTAGGACAGCCGGTTGTTGGCCTTTTAGCAATTTCTGAGTTTGTTAGGTGATCTTCACAGAAGCAACCACACCATCGACATGGGGTCCAGGCTTAGGTTTCTCTACATTATGCGTTGGCCTTGGTGCATCAAGGATGATCTCATATAAAATCCCATACTGAGAATATATCAAATCTAGTTGTTGGGCCCTGAGTGTTAAATTTTCATATTATTAACTAAGACATCAGTATATCATTTCATTTTTCATAATAAAAGCATATAAAACAGGATCACTGAAAGAAACAACATCACAAGAACAACACAAATTTATCCTGGGAAAACCCTAAAGGGAAAAACCCAGCAAAAGCTTCCTCAATATAGATGCCCCAAAAAGGGAAAAAGGTAAAACCAACAAGGATATCAAAAACCTGATTCTCCTCCTTCTCCAGTAACTTCTCTCCTCCACAAGTGCACTATTCCAAGTGAGTGTGTGTGTGTCAAGTGAGGAGCACTACACCTCTATTTATATTCATCCGTTCACTTAAAGTTTACTCAATTAACATGTTGGCTTAAGTTAACTCATGTAGGCTCGAGTTACACATGTAGGCTCAAGTAACCACACTGGGGTGCTGATGACCCACCTTTACAATTTGAGGGGACTACCTCATGACTCTTATTAGTTCTTCTGATTAGGAGCATTGGGGTACAATGAAATACAAATGGTTCTCCCAGTTGGACCATCGGGGACCACAAAAGATACATAAAGAATATTCTTCGAAGTTACAATATTTCAACACTCCCCTTTAACGAGAAGGGTATTCTACATCAACAAAAACAAGAGCAGAGATGGGGGACATCATCAACATCAGCAGGGTAACACATCTATAAATCATTGGAAGATTTTCAACATAATGTAGTCTTCATCTTCAATCTTCAATCTTCATCATCAACAAAATCTTCAGTCTTTGATGAGCAACATCTTCATCATCTTGATCTTTCAATTAGCAACGACATTTTCAGCACTTGGACCTTTCGATCAGCAACATCTTTAGCACTTTGACTGTTCGATTAGCAACAAAATCTTCAGCATTTTGACCTTTCAATCAGTAACATCTTCAGCACTTTGACTGTTCAATCAGCAACATCATCATCAGCATTTTGAACTTTCGATCAGCAACATCTTCAGCACTTTGATTTTTTTTTTTTTCGATCAGCAACAATATCTTCAGCATTTTGTCCTTTTGATCAGCAACATCTTCAGCATTTTGACTTTTCGATCAACAACAACATCTTTAGCACCTTGACCTTTCGATCAGCATCAACATCTTCAGTACTTTGACCTCTCGATCAGTAGAAACATCATCATCATCATATTCTGATCTGTCAATCATAATCATCATCACATTCTGATGTTTCGATTAGAAACATCATCGACATAGAAACATCATCATCATACTCTGATATTTCGATCAGAAACATCATCAACATACTCTGATCTTTCGATTAAAAACATCATCATCATACTCTGATCTTTCGATCAGAAACATCATCATCATACTCTGATCTTTCAATCAGAAACATCATAATCATAGTGTGTCATCATCATACTCTGATCTTTCGATCAGAAACATCATCATCATACTCTGATCTTTCAATCAGAAACATCATAATCATAGTGTGTCATCATCATACTCTGATCTTTTAGATCAGTACGTCATCATCATCATACTCTGATCTTTCGATCCATATGTCATCATCATCATCAGCAACAACCTGCAATCCACAACTCAAAGACAAAAAGTATTTGGATCAATTTTGGACTTAAAGTCCAAGGATGATACAATCCCACCACATTCTCGAAAACCGAAGTTACCGGATTGATTACGGGAGAATCAGTCCCTATCACTTTAGGACTAAGTCCAAGGACGATGCAATCCTACCACATTCTCGATGACTGAAGTCACCAGATACAATTACGGGATAATCACTCCCTATCACTTTAGGACTTGAGTCCAAGGATGATGCAATCCTACCACATTCTCGACGACCGAATTCATCGGATACAATTACGGGATAATCACTCCCTATCACTTTAGGACTTGAGTCCAAGGATGATGCAATCCTACCACATTCTCGACGACCAAAGTCACTGGATACAATTACAACATAATCACTCCCTATCACTTTAGGACTTGAGTCCAAGGATGATGCAATCCTACCACATTCTCGATGACCAAAGTCACCGGATACAATTACAGGATAATCACTCCCTATCACTTTAGGACTATGTCCAAGGATGATGCAATCCTACCACATTCTCGAGGACCGAAGCCACCGGATCGATTATGGACAGATGTCCCAGGATGATACAATCCCTCTTCATTCTCGAAGATCAAGGTCTCCAGATCACTATAGGGAAGGTGCCCAAGGATGATACAATCCCATCACGTTCTTGATGACCGAGATCACCGGATCTATTATGGACAGATGTCCTGGGATGATACAATCCCTCTTCATTCTCAAGGACCGAGGTCTCCAGATCACTTTAGGGAAAATTCCCAGGGATGATACAATCCCACTGCAACATCACTACTCCCCCTTTCGAGGAAGGTCTTTCCGAACAACACCAAGCTTGTATTGAAAGTGTTTGAACTCTACTCGAGGCAGAGGCTTCGTCGGTACATCATCATCCAAACCATAATCATCTACATCTTCAGTATCTGAATACTGATCTATCACCATCTGTATCTCCAGTATGTGAATACTGAAATCATCATCATCTATATATTCAGTATAGAAATATGGAATCACCATCATCTGTATCTATAGTATGTAAATACTGAAATATCATCTATATATTCAGTATGGGAATACTGAAATCATCATCATCTATATATTTAGTATAGAAATACTGAATCACCATCATCTACATCTACAGTATCATCATCTGCATCTTATCTTGTATGTAGAAATACCGGATTTCTATGTGTTACGTCAGAACACAGGGTCCTTTGTCATCACAACTATGGTTATCATATAGAATCATTGTAGTGTCCATCTTCAAGTTAAGGAGACCTGATATCATCTTCTAAAGCCATATGGCTTCACAACTTAGTAGAGCAATCTTCTATGTATTCTGCTTCAACCGTGCTAAGAGAAACACTAAACTGTTTCCTGCTAAACCATGAACTCATATCAGACCAAAAGCATATACCTGATGTGCTTTTCCTGTCTAAGATACTTCCAACCCAATCTGCAACTGTGTAGCCATACAATCTATACTCATGGCTACCATCATAGTATAGACCAAAGTCTATAGTCCCTTTCAGATATCTCATCACATGTCTTGCAGCTACTAGGTGAACCCGTATTGGTTGAACAAGATATTGACTTAAGGTGTTCATAGCAAAACAAATGGCTGGTCTGGTATTTGTTAAGTACATCAATGACCCAATGATCTGTCTGTAGTGTGTCACATCCACTAACTCTAATGAGTCATCAGCTAACAGCTTTAGGTTGGATTCCATGGGTGTGGCCATGACTTTGCATTCCAACATATTGAATCTCTTCAATATCTCTACCACATACTTTCCCTAGTTGAGAAAGATTCCTTCTAAACTTTGCCATACTTCCAGACCTAGGAAATAATGCATTAACCACAAGGTCTTTCATCTCAAATTCTTCTTCTAGTTTCTTCTTTCTTTCCATGATCTGTTTCCCATTCCCTGTCAAGAATAAGTCATCCACATATAGTAATATAATGATAGGTACATCTTCTACAACCTTGTAGGAAAGGTTAGGATCGACTTTGCTCTTGGCAAAGCCCATGCTCATCAGGAAACTATCTATTCTTCCATACCAAGCTCTGGAATCTTGCTTCAGGCCATAGAGTGCCTTCTTCAACTTGCATACTTGATTCCTTCTGTCTTCAACTTCAAATCCTCATGACTATTCGATGTAAAACTCTTCCTC
>LPNX010041896.1:200229-354339 GCA_001517045.1 Pseudotsuga menziesii
AGTATCATCTTCCCTCTTCATTATGTATAGGTGGTTCTATGCTTGACATATACTGGTCAATAGAGTATGTCATGTCATAGTCTATTCTTTATGGGGAGAATCATGAACCTTGCTTTGTACACTTGTTCCATCATATCGTATACATCATTCCCCATGATCAACTGTTACTCTTTGATCATAGCTTCTTTTATAGCATTATTTTATTCATCTTGAGTTATCTCTTGTACCCATGGTGGTCTTCATCCTTTAAGGTGGATCTACCATTCTCTGAAGATCTTTCTTCCGTCATGGTGTCTCTGACCCTGGGAGCTTCAGATTCATGTTTATTGCAGTGAATCTTGAATTGTCATCACTTGTTCTTCGGAACAAGTCTCATCCTTCTTTTCTTGTAGGAGGTCGTTCATGACCTTTCCTACAATTCAAATGTACCAGTTTCATGGTTAGAGATATTTCATAAAACATATGTATAACGAAAAATTCTTATGCATCATGCAACTATTTAGTTAATACAACATTCATCCATATCTCACATAAACTTTCTAGATGCCTTCCATCTCTACCATGACATTATTGAGATTGTGCACTAATCCAATATGTCAGCAAAGAGATTTGATAAGTAGCAATGGAGAGTTGTATAGCACCATGAGCTACTTACCCATCACATGCATATTAGTAGTATACAGTCATTAATGCAAACAATATATCATGCATAACACATCACTAAATATAATCAAATGTATAACAAAACAATATCATGAAATGACAATTGAATACTCATCTTTATTTGTTTCATGGGTATATTCCTTCTTGAGTCTTCAACTTTATCTTCTTCTTCATTCATGATAGCATCGTTTCTTATCCAAATGCCGAGGTGGATAAGAAGTTCTTCAAGAGTTGAGATCTTCATATTCCTCATTGATTGAGGGATATTCTTTGGAAGATGAGAGCTTGATATTCAGAGACGAGATTCTTCTTCTTCCCAAAGTATGCTGAAAGTAATCAATTCCTTCTGGAACACATTCCTTGAATGAATGAATTCCATGATCCTGGGAGGCCATTCAAGGTGACCATCACCACTTCTGCATTATTCACTTCTTCTTCAGCTAGTTTCTTAAGGTCATATTTCGATCTATGTTCTTCCCTTCAAATAGCTTGGTCAAGGAATCAAACCTCATAGATGTATTTATGGAAGACACTTGTAGAACAAGTTGATTCGAGACTGAATCATCAATAATCTTCTGGACTTTGACCAAGTTCTTCTTGTGAAAGGCTTCTAGCCTCATCTCCCTCTAAAACTGGAACCTCTATGCTCATGAAGGTGTCCAATCCATTTTCTTTAGAGAGATCATATAATTCTAGGCTTGGAAGTTGTCAACTTCACCAAGCTTATCATCAATCCGATGTGATAGACCACTTTGAAATGAGAACCTCAAATGAACATAGCAAAGGATTAGATCTTACCGATTTGAGGTGTCTGTCCTGGTTCTGGAGTTGGCTAATCTAAGGTTTGTCACATAAACCCTAATTTTTAAAACTTGGAATATTTTAGATCTGATTGGATAGACAGATTCATCTCTTCAAATGGAGCTATCCAATGTACTCCATTTCTGAAAACAGTGGAGGGAAGCTCCCGGAATAGGAATCCCTAATTTTCCAATTTCTTCTACAGAAATTCCTATTACTGTTTCTGTGATATCTCCAACATTTCTACTCCTATATGTCTGAAATTTTTCACTAAGGTAACCTTACATGTTCCTGATCCACAACCACATTTTTCATCAGAATTGGTTTCACCATTTAGGATTTATGATCCTTTTCCCAAGGTGACCTGTTACAGGACTGTTCAGAACAGTGAAGTTGTACGGCATTCCACGTGTCACTGGTGCATCTTCTGAGTCTGATATTCAGACCAACGAAACTAAATTACGTTCCCTTTCTGGAAAATCTTCAGTAATTCCATTTGGACCTTGGTATCCCAAGATATTGCAATTCTCCCCAGGTGTCCTGTTTAGGGATGAATTCTGGAAGAGGCTGGAACCTTAACTTGGAGAGAACATATCTCTTGAAATACAACGAATATGAGGATAAATTTTGGACACAAAGTTCATAAGGATTTTATATTTGTACCCTACAATTTTCATCTCCTGATCCTTCGCCAATCTCGGAATATAGCGAATGTTCCAAAACGTAGCAGTTTTAATATTTAGGGTTTTTCTAGCTCGGGGTCAAACTAGGGTTTGACTTTCCCAGAGATTCACCCAACTAAAAATCTTGATCCAGGTCTCTAAAATTTGGTTTTGATGAGGAGAAAAATCCTATTCTGGTCTCACTCAAAAATTCCTCTTCTGTAGAAATCCCTAATTTCCACATCGAAAATTGAAAATGCTCGGAATCGAATTCCGCTTTGACAGAACGATGCACCCTTCAAAGGAGAGTCAGCCTAGCCTTCTTTTGCTGATTGATTATGGAGAGAGAACCAGAAAATAAGAATCCCTAGATTCTGTAACTTGTGAAATCTACCCTATTCAGGTTAGCTCTGATACCATGTTAAATTTTCATATGCTTAACTAAGACATCAGTATATCATTTCATTTTTCATAATAAAAGCATATAAAACAGGATCACTGAAAGAAACAACATCACAAGAACAACACAGATTTATCCTGGGAAAACCCTAAAGGGAAAAAACCAGCAAAAGATTCCTCAATATAGATGCCCCAAAAAGGGAAAAAGGTAAAACCAACAAGGAGATAAAAAACTTGATTCTCCTCCTTCTCCAGCAACTTCTCTCCTCCACAAGTGCGCTATTCCAAGTGAGTGTGTGTGTGTCAAGTGAGGAGCACTACACCTCTATTTATATTCATCCGTTCACTTAAAGTTTACTCAATTAACATGTTGGCTTAATTTAACTCATGTAGGCTCGAGTTACACATGTAGGCTCAAGTAACCACACTGGGGTGCTGATGACCCACCTTTACAATTTGAGGGGACTACCTCATGACTCTTATTAGTTCTTCCAATTAGGAGCATCGGGGTACAATGAAATAAAAATGGTTCTCCCGATTGGACCATCGATGACCACAAAAGATACATAAATAATATTCTTCAAACTTACAATATTTCAACACTGAGTATAGCTTCTTCCTCATCGGTCACTCCCGATGTAGATACATCCTTAGATATATATGGAAATAGGGATTTAAGGAACCATTCTAGTAAAAACTCGAGAGGAATAATGGATTTGACAAGGCTCTTCCATCTTCTCCACTCTTGGATGTGATTCAAAATATGAGTGGCTTTGTCCTACTGAAAGGTAGACAATAAGTCTGTCCTGAAATCATATCGTACAGGAAGTTGGAAGTGACTAAGGAATACATTAGCCAAGTCCCAAAAACTATCAAACGCAACAAAAGGAAGTTCAATGTACCATTTTGCTGCAGTACTAGTCAAAGTTATTTGGAACAATCTCAACCAAACTATATTGTCTTTCAATGAGTTAGAAGAGCACCACAAGTGGAAAGTGGTGACATGAGCTCCTGCATCATCACAAACTTTTCCTTCAAATTTTGGAATGTTTGAGGGCAGCTTTGTAGGAACGGGTGGCCAGAAGGAGTTTTGTCTCATCAGGTCATTCATTAGCTTTGACAAGTTTGACAAGTTTAAAGTTTCTAGGAAAGGGATATTAGGTATAACCAAAGCATTAAAACTACCAACTTGGGGATTAGAAGGGCCTGCCCCCATATTCCTAGATGTGAAGGTGGGGTTGCCCCCTGTTGCCGGTTGTGAAGTGGTCATGATTCTTTGGAAAGGATTCCACCCATAAGCCAGTGGATTGTTTATGTGCAGTGCAATGTATGAGGTTTTAGCTACCCTAGTTGAAGCTGGGGTTTGGAACATAGGAATATGTATCCCTCCGCTAAAAAGAGAGAAAGGAGAACTCGTGAAAGGATCTGAAACCAGAGTTTGAAAACCTTGACCATAAGGATTAGGGTTTCCAAACTGCACCCCTACATATGCGGGTGTTGGACCTACATATGGAGTGGATGGGGGAATATGCCCCCCATTCCAAGGAAAACCCTAGAAAAATGATGAGGATCCTATAGGACCACTCTTAGCAGTGTGTGTGAAGGAAGTAGGAACCAAAGGTACACTAGGAGTCCCAGTGACCACTCCACTAGAAGTACCTGCCAAATTTGTGGGAGCCGGTGTTTGAACCACCCATCTAGCTAGAGTTAAAGGTGTAGTAGGTATACCTGTTCTACGGGCACCCACCGAGGGAGGTGGAACCCCTTCAATCGGAGTGGCTAAGGTGGAAGTAGAAGAACTTTCTCCTGCAGTAGACATTAGTCTACCCAGAGGGACACCAATCACCAATGAATTGAAAGGACAAACCTGAACGATCATAGGATCATTTAAGTCAGTTATAGGTGAATTAAATTTCCTTGTAAACTTGTCAACCTAAAATCCTTCTATCTCAACTGTGGTTAAATCAAACTAGTGTGTCCTAATTTCTGGTTCACCCAGAAATTCACTAACTCCTATTGGTTTGAAAGAACCACTGTGTCTAATCTCTTCCTTTGAGGGGTAGGTGAAGGTTCCAATGTAATAAGTGGAGGAAGGATTTGCAACCTCCATGACCTTCTAATAGATTGGTCCTCCACTATTGTAAATTTGACCCTCCACACCCTAAGGTCAGCTAAACATAGACAAACCACAGAGCAATCACTACAAAATTTCTTCAAGTCCCAACAATCACAAGGGGTATAAGATATGATTTCCTGAAGAAAGATGAGAGAAAGTTTCTTGGAATCCTTGAAGAGGTTCTTAGGAACAAGTGGAGGAATCACCCACCGCCCTCCTACACTTTCAACAAGGGTTACCTTCCAACCATGTCCAAGGTGAACCAAAAATATCCTTCTGGTTTACCTCTGTATAAACCCTAGATGTCAAAGAGACTAAAGGCTACCTTAACTATATCAATAGTCTGGGGGGGCAGTCACGAGCCTGATTTGTACACATGGGTAGGCTAGCAAATCCCGAAACATTGTCTAGAATAGAATCCCCAGATGCACAAAAACCTTGGTCTATGTTTTGACAAGGAATCAGAGGGTTATCTCCTCAATCCAATCCTCCACGAGGCCTCGTGCTTAACTCCTGTTTGAGAAGAGCTTCCTAGATACTACCAACATAGATAAGGATTTACCTATCGATTGGCCAACTACGTCTAAATTTTGAACACTTGTGGGGATTTTACACTTCCTATCCCACAAGTATAGCCTAATATAGTAGGTGTATGACCCTATAAAACAAATCATACCAATAAATTTTAAATTATAGTGTTCATTTTAAGGCTTGTTCTTAGTCATAGGGTAAGTGGCGTGAATGACTATGATATTACAGACTCGATAAGAAAAGTAAAAAGGTGCATAAAATGAATTCCAAAACAAATTACAACTACTCAAATCAAGTTTCTTTTCTTTTTGTAAATATGATCTAGTGAAATTACAACTAAGTATGAGAACACGAAGACTTATTTTTTGTAATTTTTGAAATTTTATTCAAAAATACTGAAAATAAAACTACAATATGCAATTAAAATGAAAATGTTTCAAATATTTTTCTTCACTTTTCAAATTCTTCAAAAATTTCCATGGACCTAAATGCAAAACTTCTTGAGTGTGTTTGAATAATTAGACCATAAATAAATCAATATGAAGTATAGCGGACTTGCAAGAACCACTTAAGGAGGAAACTTGGCAAACACCTAAATTGGAAAGAATCAATGAATAAAATCCACTGAAATCACTAAAGGAGAAGTGACAAACTGACACTACTTGAAAGTAGTATAGAGTACAAGGTGTCTAAATTCCTGATCACTGACTCAGATACACAGCACTGAACCTATCACCCAAACATGAGAACCTACCTCAAATTACTAAGTGAAAGAAGAATCAAACAATAAAACTCAAAGGCTTACTGAAATGCACAACGCATGGTGTATAGGACTTTCAGACTTACAGGAAGATGCGAGCAATAGAAGACCTTAAAGAAGAGAAAAATCCAAACAAGACATGGACAAGCAACCCTACCTAAAATTTTGTGCTACTACAAGATGTACACAACTGTCTTATAGAGAAACCCGCGTACTGTACGCGACTGTCCTATAGAGAAAACCGTGTATACAAGTTGTCGTATGTGACTATGTAGCACAGCAACCCACGTACACAACAGTTTTTTTTCAAAAAAGAAAAAAATAATAAAGGTCTCTAGACACACTACTACAAATCAAAGCCAATATAGACAACCACGCACTGAATTAGAGCAAATACTAGACAAGTATCTACAGGACTAACCCACAGTAGGCTGGAATCCCCAGTAGAGTCTCCAGTTTTGTTGTTCAGGATTAAGCACCTTGCAACCTAGGGTCTGGGTTTACCAACTTAATACTTACATTGCACACAATCAGCCTTACTAGAGAATGGAAAGGGAATAGGAAGAAAGTATTGACTTACCCGATTACCGACGGTTGATCCAAGCTTGATCTTCTCCCACTCCTCTTCTCTCCAAAGCTTCCAGGGATGCACCTCTTTCACCTGCAAAGAGAAAATCCTTCAAGTAATATCTCATGCATGTATATATCATAAGTTAGATAAACAATATATCAAACACATAATCAAATATATTCATTAACCATAATACATGAAATAGACTCAACACAAGGTTGGAAGAAGATTCTTTTTATTAACAATCAGTGAATGAGATAAGAGTACAACCCAGCTTTTGAGACAAGGATTCCTTTGCAACCAAAGGACTTTGAGTTCTGCTTCTCCAAGATTTCTGAAGATATACCACCAGTGTAACTTTGCTCTCCAATATTGATTGATTATTACCCACCCCAAGGCCTCTATTTATACTTTGGGAAATAGAGTAGTTTTGAAGGATGGGGTGGTTGAAACAATTGGGATAGTTATATATTAGGGCCCAACTAATCTCATATAATCATGTTTTATATTTTTTAAAGCCAAACTAAGATGTACGCAACTATTAATATAGGCAACCTGCATATGACACATGATTTTCTCAAAGGAAACCCGCGTATGCTGGTATACGCTGGTTGTAATGTAAATAGTCGTGTACATTACATGAGTTGCAATGAAGATAGTCACGTACGCAACTCAACACTTAGAAAACATATATATAGCAAGCTGGTTTAAGGGTAAATGAATCCCAAATCATGCCCATCTATAGTGTTTTTTCAAACTTCAATCCTAATTTGTCCTTTCTTGTACCAACATAAATAATGTTGGCACTCAGACGAAGAAGTGCCATTTGGGTTGATAACACTTGCCTCCAAATACTCAAGAATGATTTTGACAAAGTTTGGGTATGAAACACAATTCTTCCTCTTTTGTCCCATAGGGGGTGAGATAGTATTTAAAGGAATGGCAGGATAGGAATGATTTAGGATGTCATGGGTGAGGTGGATATAATATCCTAAAAGGGAGTATCTTGATCTCTATATAGCCCTAAACCATAGGGATGAGGCTCCACATAGGTCAGCTTCGAGAATCCTCATGAAGATTTCTCTTTTTGCCTTGAAAACTAGAGCACCGCTCCTCCAATGAAGCAAACAAGTGGTGATAAGGGGGAACCACTTCTTGTAGTAAGGATAGGAGTGGTGGAACCTCTCCTTGCTCATATATCAATAGCAGTGCTGACTTGGGTAATTATTTTTGTCAATGGGAGAGGAGCGTTACCAGCTCAACATAGGGAAAATTGCAAGGGGATAATTTGAACCTTCATTTATCTAAGGAAAACTTTGAGCGATTGGAGTAGTCAAGGGAATTCCTATCTCATAACATGAGGGTGAAGATATTTTGGTATAACACAAATATACATTAGGATCATTTTTTCATCTCTAGAAGTTCTGTGAGAGCAAAAAGGTATCCATCTTGGCATACCAAGATCTTGGGGCCTATTTCAACCCATATAAATATTTCTAAAACTTACACACCAAGGAAGGATCTGATGTATAGACTTAATGATGCTTCACGTATATCTCCTCTTGCATGTATCCATGAATAAAATAACTATTGGCATCCATTTGATTCACCTCTCAATGCTTGGATGCGGCAATGGCCAAAACTAGCCTTATGGAATCCATCTTTTCCACTGGTGCAAAGGTCTCATGATAGTGCACTACTTGGAATTGGGAGACCCATTTTGAAACCATCCGTGCTTTGTACTTGTATTTTGTACCATCTGCAGAAACATTGGTTTGATATACCCACTTGCATTGAACCAGTTTCCTCCCAAGTGGAAGGGAAACTAGCTCCCAAGTTGCATTTTCCTGGAGAGAGTTGAACTCATCATCCATTGCAGCTTTCCATCTTGGATCTTTTCGAGCATGGTAGTATGAATTTGGATTAGACCCATTAATAAAATTATAGGTCTCAAATAGAAATAAATCATGATAAGAGAGATAAATACCCGCTCTTTGAAAATAAGACTGGGCTCTTCTTGGATCAATGGGATTTCCAATGTTTGTCCCGATGGAGGAGAGTGTCCTTTCGTCCCAAGTTGGGAGATGAGTGGAAAAATCATAATATAATACTCAACCTTATATATTTTTCTCATTTATATCATCCATAATATCTGAAATATCAGATCCTTCACTCACATTTTCATCATCCAAATGATCAGCCGAACAGGAGGGAATTTCAACAGTTTTTTCCTTGACTAGTTCTATCTCTTGGAGAGGTTCTTCAATGTTGATAATTCTCTCAATGAATATATATTTGGTTCTTTTATTCATAATTTTGAATCCCTTTGATTATTTTGTATATCCAATGAACAAACATTCAATACTTTGATGTTGCAAATATTTCCTCTTTTTAAGTGGAATTTGAGCCCATGTAGTGAACCCAAAAACCTTGAAATTTGGCACATCCGGTTTATGTCCAAAATAGGCTTTGAAAGGAGTATTTACTTTCACTAAAGAGTGAGGGAAAATTTTCTAAATTTAAGAATAAAAATTCATATCCTCATCCCATAGGTTTGCAGCCAAACCTTTGGCTTCCAGCATGCAGGTAGTCATCTCTTTGAGGGCCTGGTTTTTCCTTTCCGCTACACCATTTTGTTGGGGTGTGTAGGGAATTAAGTGATGGATTTGGATCCCAATTTCAGAACATATTTACAGAAATTCAGAATGGATATAATCTCCTCCATTATCATATCTGAGAGACTTTATCTTCCTCCCATAGGAATTCTCAACAGATTCTTTAAACTCAATGAATCTTTCCAAAACTTCATATTTTTTCTTTAGGAAGAAAACCATATAGAGAAGACATCAATAAAGGTGATTTAATACCATGAACCACTCATGGATTTTATAGGCATGGGTCCACTTATATCAGAATGAATCAGCCCCAAAATAATTTTTGCATGGCTTACCTTTCCCTAATCAAACTTTTGGTCAGGGTGTTTGCCGACAATGCAACCTTTGCAAATTCCATTGGAAGTTTTGATGGATGGGAGGCCTTCAACCATGGAATGTTTCTAAATTTGATGCAAGTATTTGAATTTCAAATGACCAAATATCTCATTCCAAATCCTACTGACCTCATTCCCATGAGTCAGAAGAGCAAAGGGCTTTGCATCTGCCACAAACTTAGGAAACTCATAGGCCTTAGCATGATGATTTGCTATGCCTGCTGCAACGAGTTTCCTAGATGCAATCTCTGAGATATCAACATAAATAGGGTTGAAAGTAACTCTATTTTTAACTCTGGTGTGTGTCATTTGATATACACTCAAAATATTGGAGGCCTATGAGGGTAGATACAGAAAATAAAAAAAAGTTGCCATGTTCATTTTTTACAATATCTTTTCCTTTCGAAATGATCTGAGAATAATCTCCCATATGGATGGGAATGATTTTGTCAGAGTACAGGGATGAAAATGATTCTTTTTTTTCCATCAAATGGTTTGAAGCACCAAATTCTATGAGGAGATATCTAGGCTTCTAAGTACTTGTCATGAGGGCATGTCCTATTTCTTGCTGTATGTACGGATCATGATTATCTTCCTTCTAAACACTCTCGGGAAGATTGATATTGTTCCTCTCAAGGAAAATAGTAATTTAATCAATATTTTTCTTCATGCAGGCATGTTTAAGGTGAAATACCTTCCCGCAATAAGAACACTTGACTTTTTATTTTCCTTGGTTCCCTTTCTTCTTGTGCTTCTTTGAGCTGGAAGGCTCTTCTTTCTGCTGGTTCTTCTCCTTTGTATTTGGATCATCATACTTATTATTTTGATTATTTTTATTTCCCTTACCCTTTGTATCTTTGGGCCTCTAAGCAAAAATTTCTTAATCTTTGGAGGATTTGATGATCCCCATCTACACAATCTTGTCATGGTCATTTGTGAGGGACTCAATGAAGCAATTGAGAGAACGAATTTTCCAATTTGGGGTTGTTAGCTTCTCGGTATGGAATGCAAAAACAAATACTGAGTAATATAGTCCAAGTTTGGAGAGAATGGAGAGAATGAGCTGATCATCCTCTTTCTCCACTTCACACTGCTTCAACTAGAGCACTAGGTGCTTGAATTTGGTGAAGAATTCATTGAGAGTTTTGAAACTGCTTGGGTGAAGATAAATCATCTCATTCTCTAGATGATAAATCCTCATTTCATCTTGCTTATCAAAGATATCATCATGTTTATCCCAAATTTCCTTCGGATTCTTCAATCCAGTGACATGGAAATGAAGATATTTGGAAATCGATAGGCACAGAAACCCAAAAGATTCATCCATTTTGCTCTAGTATCTTTCTTTGTTTACAACGTGGTTTGTCTCTACCTTGGTCTCCATTGTGACTTTGTAAAGTTCCTTGGCATGCAATTGAATCTCCATGTCTCCCTTCCATTGGTGATAATTGAAAGGAGTAAGAGGATCCACATAAGAAGCCATTTTTCTGTCGTAGCAAATGCAAAAGAAGTATTCCAAAAAACCTGCAAAAACACAAAAAGGGCACCATAAGGTTGAACAACTTGCACTTTTCAGGTTTGCATCACACCCATATTAGTCAATCAAGCTAGCTTGATCAACAATTCATTTTCTTAGGATTTATGTGGTAAACCTTCGGCTTCTAGTGTAGTGCAGGAATTTTTTAGCTTTTTTCTCAAAATGCATTATCGATCCATCAAGGAATCTGTTCAAGAAGAAGATCCTTGTCCTGTCGTGGCTCTGATACCATGTGAAAATTGATTCATAGTAATATTTGGACCAAGGAACAACTCATGGAGATTCAGACACAATTGTACAAGAAATTTAACATGAAACACACTACAATTAGGAGTTGTAGCTGTAAGAATGTATTTAATAATAAAAAGTAGAGATACAATGTGCTACACTTGCATGAATAGCAATACAATTCAAATCCCAAGGAGTTCATTAGAACTGGAAACATGAGAGTGTCTTAGAGGTCAATTAGCCACACTAACACATTAGTTAACCACTTATCACAACCATAATTGAATCTAATCGATCCCTAGCTGAATCAGAGGTAATAATGAGTGAGTCTAATTAAATAAAAATCAACTACATGTCAATCAATAGGTGGGGGCACATATCCAACTCAAGTCAGCTAGGATGGAGAGAACTAAACTCAACTGAGTCACCAGAAGTTGTTGGAGGTGTTACAGCTGATTTTACCACACGTGGAGGATCACACATTTATGGCCTTCGCTATCCCTCTGCGGACTCTTTGGACCCCATGGACCATTTTTGTACCTTTGATGTTTCCAATATCATCCCTAAAAACATCCATTATTTTCTATACGTGACTTTTAAACCTATTCTCATGTATATATGCAGATATGACCCTCAAACCCGTGTACATCGGGATGTGTGCAAAAGGCCAAATAGTTTTGGAGTTTTACTTCATGTGGATCTGAGTCACTTGTCTCTTGGCCTTACATATTCCTTGAGATCGCTCTAATTTGACCTTCCATTACCCCATTGAAGCACTATATAAGGAACCCTTTGGATACATTCAAAGGAAAGGAATTGAATAGCAAGAAAACTATAGTCCATTGTTGCCAGAGCTTATACTTGAGTCTGCATCCCTTTGTCCCTTGGAGCACTTTGTGTTCTTCCCAATATTGCCTTTGCTTATGGGCTTGCTATCGAGAGATGGAGCATTGAAGTGGTGGAGGCCTAGGTGGAGGACTCAGTTTCTCCGGTTCACAGACGTGCCGACATAGGTTGTCACTATTGTAATCTTTGATTTATATCAATAGAAATATGTTTTCCTGTCCAATAATGTGTATTTTAATGAGTATTGAATCCATGGATGATTTTAAATGCTTATATGTTATTGATTATATATGATAGAGTAGGTCTAACACCATTATATAGAATGCCTGTCTTGTTTGCTGAATGTTGAGAGAGAAAATTGCTAATACAAGTGAGAGTGGAAAATCTCAATGGGGATCTACATCAACCATCCAGAATAAGGTATGTTTCAAGATCCTTTACTGTTAGCTGTTTGGATTCTCTTTCATATGGGAAAGGATTGATTTCTGTGGTTACTCTGTCTGTTGTGGTACCCCAAGCCATAGGATTTTTTCTCCGTAACATTATTGGCGACCATGCTGGGGAGTTCCTAGTCATTTCCTTTGGGGGTTTTGTTGGCATTAAATGTTCTTGAATTGCGCTGATTTCTATGTTTCTGAGTTGGGTATGGGGTCATGTTTACCTAGTAATGTCTGATAGGAGTAAACTTTGTCTCATATTTTCTGTTTACCTTCTTTTTTTATCTCTTTCTCTTCATGTACGCGAGTTTTGTCTTCACAGTCGCGTGTACACACGGTTTTTACTGGGATATCCGTGTATATACACAGGTTTTCTGCACACAGTCACATATGCCCTGAGTTTTTCCTTTTTGGGGAAAATTAAGTGTTTCTGGGTGAGTTTGGGTAATTGCTGAGTCTTCTTGGATGCTTCTGGAGTCTATATACACCCCTGTTTCTGACCAGAGACGCCTTTTAGTTTGATTTTTTTGAGAATGTTCTTGTCATTGCTTTTTCTATTTTTTATTTTGGGATTAGTGCATTAGGTCTCTTTTAACTTAGTGCTTTGCTTGGGTGTTGTCTAATAGTGCTTGCAGAGTCTGGGGATTGTAGAGTCATATTTTTGCTTTATTATCTCATTTTAATTCAAAAAATACAAAAACATTTGCTTTTTGCATCATTATGCATTGTTGCATTTTGCATTTTGCATGGTACTTGCATTAGGTTTGCTTGGAGAGGTATTAGTCATATTTTCATATAGGAATGATTGCATCTTTATTTGAAGGAAAATTTTGCACTTCACGTAGTAGCATACCCCATTTTTCATTCAACATAGTCCATTTCCATTGATTGTTAGGTGTGCATTTTACTTCTTGTTGCATCATAATACCATTAGTTACATGATCATTTACCCTTTTGAGTAATAAGCCAATTAAAATCAACACATAATAAAATGAATTACACTCTTTTCTTTTATAGGGTGCACCATCAAGATTAGGTTTAAGGGTATTGGAATAGTTCATTGTGAGTAAATTCCCCAAGACGTGACTAAATGAAACATTTATGTGTCTGTCCAAGTGAGAGTGTGAAATTCCTTTATATAATTAGAGTTTCTCAGGATCCTCCTCTTATAAGGGAGTTAAGCACAAGGCAGTGTGAGCAGTTAATGATTGGGGTGACACTGGTCATAACTGAGTAGCACCAGAGATATTTCTAGGATTGTATTCGTATCTGGGGGCTCTTTTGAGAGTTTTAGGCTTTGCTAACCTGCCCATATGGTAAATCTTGCCTGCAACTGTCCACCTGAGCATTGATTATATTGAGGTGAACTTAGTTTCCTTACCTAGGTTATCGAGGGGGTACTTCACAGAGGTTATTTTGCAGGTGTCCTGGTGAGGTCAGGGTCAAACAGCACAGTCGCTATATGCGTTGAAATTGAGGGCCACTATAATTGGTTACAAACCTCTGCTTATTGTGTATGGGATTCTCAAGCCTCTTCTAGGTGAGACATATCTACTTCATTCAGGAGCTCACATATCCTACCCTTGTTTTTTTATGATTTGGCTTTACATTGTATAGGTGTATGATTTGTGCACACTATTTTGCCTAGGGTTTGCATAATTAGATAGAGTCTTTTTCATTTTTTGATTCATTGTGGATTTGAGTGCGGCACTTCGCCATTCTCGTTGTTTGGTGGGAATTCCACCCTCCATGTCTCCTCCTTTGGGAGAGAGAAACAAACAATCCGGGTAGACTACTTCTCACATTGATTCATGCACGATAGGAGATCATGAGGATGAGATTATTGAGATGACTTCTCCACCTCACGAGGTTGGGGGTGCAAATTCTACTCCTGTATATGATCCTTCATCATAAATACCTTCACATTATAGTTATGATCCCTCATTCACAGGTCGCTGGTATTGTTTACCAGGTGATGAGACTCATCATGAACCCACAAGCACTAGTTATATTCGTTATGGCATGCCTGATATCCTTGCACATGATCCGGTAGATCATGTCAATTCAGAAATTGAACCTAGCACTATGCCTAGGGGCACTCCTATTCCTTTCCATGCGGAGATATTTGGGAGCATTAGTCACATTGCATATTCCATCCTGGTGGTGGAAGCTACCTCACATGTCAGTCCTAGACCTAGTGTTAGTAGTCATATGCAGATACCAGAACCGAGACGAGTGACCATAGGGAACACCACTTACATCCCTTCACATGTCCCTTCATCCTCAGACCCTACTCCTTCGAAGGAATTTTTGAAAACCCTTCCTCCCCCTCACTCACATGGTCCTTGGGGCTGAAATATTACTACTAGCCATGTTCATACTGCAACTGGTCACATGGTAGTATCTCAGAGTCAAGTACCTCCTGTTGTCTCAGGAGGTCATATTTTTGTTTCTAGATCATCTCATGGTCCATCACAAGGAGTTCCTCATATCCCTAATTATGGAGCTTCTCATGGGACATTACATGGGACACCTTATGGACCTTCTCATGGGACATTACATGGGACACCTTATGGACCTTCTCATGGACAATCTTATGGACCACAGTATGGACAGAACTATCAACCCTATGGGTACAGGTATCAACAACCTGCTTACTCCTCTAATTATGGCTTTGTAGCACTGCATAGTCAAGGTACACCACATCATAATGCTTCCATGCAGCCCTACATGGGTCAAACGGGAGGATGATATTATGGCCAAGGCCATGGTATTTACAGTAGTCAGCTTTATATGAACCAAAACTATTAGGGAGCATGGCATAGACCAAATCAACCTAGGCTCCCTTTACTCGCAACATTTAACTTACCTGACTTATCGATACTCATGAACGATCTGGTATCTCATGACCCTGCTTGGCCGGCTATCCCTAACAAGATTCCCTCAGACATTCCCAAGTTTGAGGGCAAAGAAGGAGAAGATCCTAGTGAAAATGTCACTACTTTTCACCTTTGGTGCTCTTCCAATTCCTTACACGATGACTCAATCCATTTAAGGCTATTTCAATACACCCTCATTGGACCTACAGCGAAATGGTATATAGAGTTATCGACGGGGGCATTCGTTTTGTTCGATGACCTTGCCATGACTTTCCTCAATCACTTCTAGCTACCCGTGTGTTAGGACATTGGTATAGAACTCTTGTTGACATTTTGGAAAGACAAAGCCACACATATATTGGACCATATCCAAGAGTGGCGTAGACAAAAGAGGTTGATTAAAGCCTTCATACCACCGAAATTTCTCCTTGAGTGATTCCTCAAATTGTTGTTACCTTACATCACGAAGGACGTTTCTACATCCAGAGTCCAAAACGAGGAACAAGAAATCTTTAGGGCATAGGAGTTGGATTTTATTTATGCTCAATCCAGAATTTTGTATGAGATCATGCCTAACACTCTGCATTCTAGTTTCAATCCCAAGATCAAGCCTGGACCACATGCCGATGGAATTGTGGGTTGTACAAGTGCCAAACCTACAGATTTTGTTGTGAAACAAGTGATTCAATTGTCTATTAATCAATCCACTTCGAGACAATCCACGGCTTCATCTCAACCCACCCAAATGACGAGTGTACTTTCCATGCAATCATCGGACCAGAAGGGCAACCAGCAGCCCAAAAGGAATAAGAAAAAGGGTAACAATAATCGTAAGGGTTGGAACAAGAATGAAAATGCCAATTTTAATGAAAAGAACACCCACAATGATGGGGGGGACAAGCAGTATAAACGTAAGGTTAAGTTTCCTTGCAAATTATGTAAGGAGGACCACCTCACCTGTGCCCTCATATGGAAGATTCCTCAGGATTCATAGCACAAGGCTCAGCTATGCTAACCAATCCTTTACCCCATAATCAAAATATGAACTCGAGGACCAATGATCATCATTATGCATCGAGAGGAGATCAAAATCCATCGGAAGCCAATACTAGTCATGGTTGCATCAACATGGTATGTGCTTCTAAGGTTGTGACTCATGTGAAATACTATGGTTCATCACAACCAGACCATGGAAAAGAACCCGCTCCACCCAAGAGCCCTTTGCATATCGAAAACCCTATGGATAAACCTGAAATTGCACCTCGCATTCCTAAGGAAGTCCTAATGCATTTGGGGCACAATCCTAATGCTCGAGCCACCCAGAACTATTCCATTGTCGAGGATTTGGGACAAACTTCTTGTGCGATGTCCGCACTTGAAGTACTTCAGAGTTGTCCTCCGCAAAGGAAATTCTTGCTTTCTGCCCTTGGGATTAATGATGATAACTCTTTTTCTGTCATCAAATTTGAAACCATGGAACTACAACCTTGCTTTCCTTATTATGTGTCTCTTTTGATTCATGTAGATTGTCTTAATATGACCGTCAAACGCACTATGATTGACGAAGGCGTTGCTGCTTCCATGATGTCTTTGTCATGCTGGAAGGGTTTGGGTTCTCCCTCGTTGTCTCAATCCATTTCCATGTTGACTGCCTTTGATGGTAGATCATTTTGGCTACAAGGGATTCTTCCTTCTCTTAAGGTCCAATTGCGAGGCAAGACTGTCACGTTTGAGATCAAGGTGGTTGATGCGCCCCTTGACTACAATATTTTACTGGGCTAGAATTGAATGTATAGTATGCAAGCCATAGCTTCTCATTAGAGAAACTTTCAATTTAAAATGGGCCTTCCAAAAATAATAAAAATTCCATGTCATCATGTATTAGCCAATCAAAATGATTTAAAATTCAAAAAGGGAGCACCTCTTAAACAATTTTTTAATATAAATTTGGGGATAGGTATCATAAAAAAAACTACTTGTTTTGTTCGTATTTTTGATATATCTCCCTGTGTTTTTACTCAAATTTCCATTGGGAGAGCTCATTGGATGCATAATTAAATTCCGCATCCAATTATTGCCCACTCATCATACTTTTGATGGGCCCCGCTACCCCAAAAACAAGAAATACCTGAAAAAACGTGTTGATGACATCATTATCACATTTTTTCAGGTATTTCTTGTTTTTGGGGTAGTAGGGCTCATCAAAAGTATTTCAAGTGGGTAATAGTTGGATGTGGAATTCAATTCCGCATCCAGTGATCTCTCCCGATTGAAATTTGAGTAAAAACACAAGGAGATATGACGAAAATACGAACAAAAAAGTAGTTTTTTCTTTTCTTCCTCCAAAATTAATAAATATTATTTTATTATTTTAACTATTATTTTATTAATTTTCCTTAGGAGGCCCATTTTGAGTTGAAATTTCCTCTAATGTCTCTATTTTGAGTAGTATGCTTTCCATTTAATGGGAATATTGTTATGATTGATTAGACATCGTTCCGTAATTTGAGTGTCAATGCATCATCGGGAGCTTCTATCCCGATTATCGATCATTCTCAGCCGGCAACTGGGAGTGTGGGTGTTGGTATGTATCCATCTCTTATGGTGACCTTTAGTTTTCCTACGCCTGTTCTTATGATCGGATCTAGTTTTGGTGGGGCTTCATCTTTGTTGATGTCGGTGTCTTTTCGAACTACCCATATGGAAGATCCTTGGATTCTTCCTTCACCGAGTCCTTCGAATGGACCTGTCAAAATGGATGTGTCGTTTCCTGCAACAATGATAGAATATCAAGTGAATATTGATAGTGTTGTAAATCCTAGTCCTTCCTCTTCATGGAAGAAGGAGGAGGACCCGTATGTACTTCCTGCATGGGCTGTTGAGTCCTCTAATGCACATGATTTTGTTGATGGTGTTTTTCCATAAGATGAAGCCATTATTGAGGCCATGTTTGGGGTTGAGCCACCTTGGGAAGAGTTACATCATAGATCCTATTTTCTTCCCAAGCTTGACCATATGGATCATGAGGACTTTAGGGAGATTCTTAGCAAGAAGATTGGTAGTCCCATGGTTCCATTGAGCTCTCCTGGTCAAATGGCTGATGGGAACATGGAAAACTGATCACCTACCATTGCTATCAATATTTATCATGATCCTGGCAAATTTGACAACGTCTACATTGCGGCGGACTGTTCCCCTAATGAGATTAAGGATTATATCGAGCTATTTAAATATTTTCATGACATATTTACTTGGTCATATGAGGAAATTCCATGTATCGACCCTCGTATTGTTGAACATGAAATTAAGACCTATCCAAATGCGAATCCTGTTCAACAACATTTACGTGCAGTGAATCCTAGAAAATCACTCGCTATTAAGGCTAAGATAGAGAAGCAGTTAAAATTTGGTTTTATCTATCCTGTTCCCTTGACGGAGTGGGTTTCAAATCCTAATCTAATGGATAAGAAGCAAGGAGTGATCCGTATATGCATTGATTTTCATGATTTAAAGTGTGCTTGTCCTAAGGATAATTTTCCCACACCATTTATTGATCATATTTTGGATGAGTGTGCGGGAAGTGAGGTATTTTCCTTCATGGACGATTTTTCCAGATATAATTAGATTCAGATCAAACCTGACGATCAACATAAAACTGCATTTATTTGTCCTTGGGGTACATTTGCATATCAGAAGATGCCTTATGGTCTTAAAAACCCAGGAGCCACATTTCAGCGGGCTATGACCTTAATTTTTCATGATCTCAAAAAAATTATCGAAGTGTATTTGGATGATCTTGCTACTCATTCTCATCTGAGAGTGCATCATCCATACCATTTGAGATTAGTATTCGAAAGATGTTTCCATTATGAGGTTAGGTTAAATCCTCATAAGTGCATATTTTGCATAACGGTTGGTCACTTGCTAGGGTTCGTTGTATCCAAGGAGGGTATAAGAGTCAATCCCTTAAAGGTTGAGGCAATACTTCAATTGTCTTCCCCGTGTAATATTAGACATCTTTAGTGTTTGCAAGGCATGGAAAATTTCTTACAAAGATTCGTGGTTAATTTTTCCAATTTGACTAAAGGATTTATGCATCTTTTAAAGAAGGAAACTACTTTTTGCTGGGATGAGTGAGCCCAGGAGTCCTTTGGTTCTCTTAAGTGAGCCTTAGCATCGGCCCCCGTGCTTAGCTATGATTTTTTTATTTATGTGGTTGTGTCCATAGAGACAGTTGGTATGGTTTTGGTTCAGGAGGATGAGGAGCTACATGAGCATCTCATATATTATTTCAGCCAGAACCTTATTGATCCGGAAATCTGTTATTCTCATGTGGAGAAACTTGGCTTCGCCACCTTTCATGCAGTTCAGAGATTGAGACATTACATTCTCCTTCTCTAGACCTTGGTGGTAGCTCATGTCAATCCATTTCAGTTCGTCCTCACTAGAAGGATGGTTGGGGGGAAACATAATAAGTGGATTGTTATTTTGCAATAATTCAATATCGAATTCGTTTCGGTGAAATCAAAGAAATCGTTGATCTTTGCGGAGCTCATTTCTAATCTTCCAAGTGTGGAGGAGGAGGAGGTTTATGAGGATACATTTGTCGATGAGCATATTTTCCTTATCTCAACTTTGGACCCATGGTATGGGGATATCATTATATCTTTGCAAACGTTGAAGGTCCCTACTCACCTGTCACGGGATGAGTGACGACGATTATGTCATGTATCTAAGAACTACCTTATAGTGGCTAACACTTTGTACCACAGTGGGGTAGATTCCATTTTACATCGTTTTTTAACCCATGATGAGGTTGAGGTTGTGCTGAATGATTGCCATGGAGGGGAATGTGGTGGTAATTTATCTGGGATTTCTATAGCCCAAAAAATGTTGAGAGTAGGATACTTTTGGCCATCGATCTTCAAATATTGTGTTAATGCAGTCAAGAAGTGTCACCCTTTCTAGGTGTGTGCATGCAATATGTGCTCGCATCCTTCCCTGTTACATCTGATTATCACTGCCAATCCCTTCACCAAGTGGGGACTTGATTTCATGGATTGCAACCTAGCCTTAGCTGGGGGGCATCATCACATTATAGTGTCTATTGATTATTTCACGAAATGGGACGAGGCTATGCCCACAATTAAATTTGACGGTGAGATAGCCGTGCATTTCACGTTCAACCAAATTATTACTCGATTTGGCATTCCAAAGGAGCTTGTCACTGACCATGGTATGCACTTTCAGAATAGAATGATGGAAGAGTTGGCTTCAAAGTTAGGGTATAAGCAGGAGCACTCCTCTTCTTATTACACTTAGGTGAATGGATAGGTTGAAGCAGTGAATAAATCACTTAAGTCCATTCTCCATTGAACCATTGCACAAATCAAGACGAATTGGCATATCATGTTATATCTTGCTTTGTGGGCCTATAGGACTGCGGTTAAGATAGCCACTGGTTTCTCTCCATATCAGCTCATACATGGGGTGGATTTTGTCTTACTGGTTGAATGTGAAATCCCTTCATTGAAGCTAGCTATAGAGCTTTTACTAGACACTTCAACATTGGAGGAATGTTTGGTCCACTTAGAGCTAGTTGATGAGCAGCACCGGGATGCCTTAGTGGCTCTAGAAGTAAATAAGCATCGCGTTAAGGTCCAATATGATAAGTCTGTCCATCTAAGGAGGTTTAGTGAAGGGGATTTGGTCATTTTATGGGATCAATATAAAGAACCCTTGGGGGCAGGGAAATTTAATCCCATGTGGCATGGTCCCTACATAGTCAAACGTGTGTTAGAGAAGGGTTCCTATGAGCTGGTGGATTATGAAGGGACATCCTTGGTGGAGCTTAGAAATGGGATCTATCTTAAAATATACTATGCATGATCTTTAGCAAGGGATGGTTATTGTATATTATTGTACAGTTTTTTTTGCATAGTTAGGTTTTGTTATGGTGAGCGGGTTTGTTGATTAGATTTCATTTATTATGGAAAATGTCAATGGAATCTTCCACTTACATAGGATTCGCTAATGGTGCTAGCCGCCACACTCAAAACTTAGCTTCTACTGCTTGGGTGATTTATACTCCTACGGGTTAGGTATTGTCTTCGGGAGGTGCATGTTTACGGCCTTCTTCGAACAATGTTGTTGAGTATAGTGTCGTTATCGAGTTATTGCAGGATTCCATTTCACATGGTGTTCTCTCTCTTGAGGTACGTCTTGATTTACAGTTAGTGGTTTCATAGCTTAATGTCTTGTATCGTATTAGGGAGCTGGCATTATTACCAAGATTCTTACTTTTGATATTGCTAGAACAACAATTTGAGAACATAACATACATACATGTTTCAAGAACTTTTAATCAAGTTGCTAACTCATATTCTAACTATGTGTTAGATTGGAATTTGTTTTATAGACCATAATCATATCACAAACATACATTTTTACACACATGTAAATAGATAAAATCGATCATCATAAAAGTTTTTCATTAAACATCCAAAATGTGATGTCATAATACATAAGTGTCATAATACAAAAATGGGGCTTCCGAGCCACCAAAATATAATACACGGTAGTACAAAAATGAAACACTCTTAGGTCTCTAAGCCTGTGGAGGAGTAGGGGGGTTTTGATCGTGGTAGCACACCATAGCTCTATCTATTCATAGAAATAACCAAACCCATGCCTGTGGTACACCAACCACCTGGCGCTACATGGCCTCAGGAAAGTCCTCAACTTGCGCCATGGGTACCCTGTGTGTCAAGCATACAAAGTTTGTGTGGATGCTTTGGAGCATCTACTCTGCATCCACACCCATGATGTCATCTCATTTTCCCCTCCGTCTATTACGAGGGAAACCGTCAGGCCATCGTGGTCCAACATCTGCATACTGGCATGGTAGATTGTCACTGTGTTGTCACACCAAAACATGTCTTTTGAATCAATACATCAAAAAACAAAAAAAAATTAATAATTCAAAAACTTAAAAAGAGGGTTTGGGTTTCGTTACCTATGTTTCCATATGCCACTCCCGGTGGTAGAGGCATGTCTGGATCTCCCCGAAAATCTATTCCCACATAGGGATAGTCATCGATGGCAATAATCTGTCGCCACCACCATGGAAATAAGTCCACTGGGTAGGGGTTAGCCACCCTACCTCTGCCCATTCTGCTCATAAGATTTTCCCAATGTCGTTGGGCTGGATCCTGAAATCCATGTGGAGGAATGTCCACTCTAGGGCTTAGCCCCATTACACACTCAAAGAAGAACGTGCTCAGTATGCTGTTGAAACCGAAGTTTCTCACCCTACCCATATTGCAGTCACTGAGCTGCTGCTTCATGTTACTCAACATCGGAGTGCTCCAGTCGTACACTATGGGTCTCATACACTCCACCGCATAGAACATCAATGACCGTGGGGCCTAGTGGAGTGAATCTAGACCGACTATCCTGCCGAGTGCCAATAGTATGGCCTTCAGTCCTAGTACCTGGATGGAGTTTGTCAGGATTTGACTCCCAATCTTTTCTATGTTTAGAAAATAGTATACTGCAATGTACTCATCAATGGTAAGGCCACCTCCGAGCCCGCGAGAGTGTAGGTTCACCAACTCTCCCCATCAGGATAATCTAGTAATAAAATATATGTCCTCAACCACTATAGTGAGAGACATCCCCTTGATATGAAAAGACTCTAAGTCTGGATCCCAGTAGTCTACTAGCATCTGCAAGAGTCTTGGTTTGGCCCTCAGGCTACCAAGACACCAAAACTAATATAGACCGCATGCACGTAGAGCTTGTTGAGCCATTAAGTCACCTTTAACAGCCACTTCTACATCTCCATGTTCCTCCTCTCTCCATTCTAGAACCATCCTGCACATAAGAAATAATTTTTGGTCATTATATACCTTAAAAAACCTTGTGCACGGCAGTATACATGGCTGTTTTCCAAATAACCGCATATGTACGTGGTTTTGGGAGGTTTTTTCGCGTATGACCAGCCCTATATGTGAAAAAAACCCCGATATCCATGTGGTTTGAAATGACCATTTTAGACTGGACTAAAAATTAAATTTGACCACAGAAATTGAAAAAAATTGCATGAAATAGAAAGAGGAGGACAAGAGGAGTTACCTGGAACAAATGGTGTCGAATTTTGCTAGACGAAGCTCCCGGAATTCGCGTTGGAAGTTTTGAGCTCAAATGGGCAAAAATTTCAAATGATATGGAATTTTTGAATTTTTTAATATCTATAAAAAAAATTTAAATTTTTTGAAATTTTTTACCCACTTTCTATAGTTTTGGAGCATTTCTAACCATTTTGGACCATTTTGGACTAATTTGATGTTGTAGGACTCCATTTTGAGTGTCGTTTTGACCATGGTTTTGACCTGTTCGTGCCAATTTCAGGTATTATGTCTAAACTGGCATATAGGTTAGGTTTCACATCCATTTGCACTTTGTATGAACTTATGACCATTTCATTATAACCTTAGGTACGAACCCATTCTATCTTGTCACGGAACCTCCTTGTTCCTTTTAGAAGTGACATGATGTGAATGGTAGAGCTTGACCATACATGGGTGCCCTATTTAGCTCTTGTTTTGCATTTGGTTCCCATGCCGACATTTTTCCCTTAGGATGTGGGATTCCTTTGTATAGTATCGCCATGACTTTGCGCAAGAGTCTCATACACCTCTTGATCTTTTTGCTGGCCCTTTTTCCCCAGGACTCCCTTATGTCAAGTTGTAATTGCATTATCATGAGTTTTTCTTGCCTTATTGAGCCTTATGTCGGCTTCCCTAACTTTGATTATCAGCTATATAGCCCGATATTATCTCATGTATAGCCATGCAAATCCATTTTAGATATCCTTTGCAGCTTGATTCCCCATTTTTTACTAAGAGGGGACTTTCCCCCAAGTGTCGTTATCCTACACATGTGTCCTTGCATTGAGCATAGGTATGTTCCACTGCTTGGAACTAGTTTGTTTTCCCCTTGACACTCGTATCCTCCTATTCTGTAACTATAAAGCACTTTTATTATTTTTTAAGCTTTTCAAAATATTTGAAAAGTCCAAAAAAATAAAAATAAAAAACCAAAAAAGCTGGACAGGAAAAGATGTTATCTTTGGTAGCAGTCGAGTCATGTCGCCTTCGAACAGAGCACTGTATATCACATCCATTGCTTGGGTTAATAGTTTGACTTTAGGAGTTGTTAAGATTCGAGTCCCTATGAAGACTCTCTTGATGCCTCCTGTGTCGCAGAGATGTCCCAGTTTTTCATATTGATTCTATGCTACCTACATTCAGTCACAATTCTCCTTTATGCTCTTGTTTGAAGGAGGTTGAAACTTGAGTCAGTCATTCCTCAGTTCTCTTGACTTTGCATGTCGGCCATTCCCGGTACTGATACTGGTTCATGTACATTATGATAGCTTCCTTCCACATTATACAGCTTTGTTGAGTACCTCATGTTGGATGATGAGGGATGCCTTAATGCCCTCCTTTGGGTTTCATCCCATCGACTTCATATCAATTATTCTGGGATGGGAATCTAGAGTCATTTTGAGTGCCTTGAGACTTGCAGTCATCAGTGGTAGGTTCTCTCACCATCAACATTTTTGGGAATACATCAATGTCCCCTGATCGATGGATTCTCTAAACTGTTTGACCTCAACACATCTATTCACACTTGTTAGTTTGCACTCCAGTACCTTGATTCCCATTTCCATTATCGGTGGGTGATCTCACATCTGTTAACAGTATACATCAATGACTGGTAATCAGATGATGGACTACTATGTTCGACGTCGACACCTCTATTCACATAGTAGGACATGTACTCATAGCGGATTGTGTAGAAGACCTTCCAGATTGGTGGCATTTCATATATGCTACCTCCTTGATCATGGCAGTGTTCATGAGATTTCAGCTCTTGTGACTTGATTCCAGTGTATGCCAGATATCTTCATCCATTATGGAGATCTTGATCCATTATATATCCTCAGCTTTCATGGGGACTATGATTCTTTGTATATCTTAATCATGGAGATTGTGATCTATCTATATTGTACGTGGTGATGACCACACATTTCATATTTTGTATCATGCCTATTCATGGCCATTGTACTCTTATGTATCCGAGACTACTATATCTACTTGCAGTTATGTGCAGAGTTTTATTATTGTATTATATTGTTGGATGGCTGGTTCTTCCACCTAGTTCTTCATCACTCCACTTCTGGGATGGACTTATAATCTATTCCGGCCATCATATCACCCCTCTGGCCTCACACATTAGGGGGCATCTGTTATAGCTGATTTTACCACACATGGTGGATCACACATTTATGGCCTTCCCTATCCCTCTGTAGACTCTTTGGACCCCATGGACCATTTTGGTACCTTTGATGTTTCCAATATCATCCCTAAAAACATGCATTATTTTCTATACATGACTTTTAAACCTATTCTCGCGTATATACATGGATATGACCCTCAAAACCGCGTACATCGGGATGTGTGCAAAAGGCCAAATAGTTTTAGAGTTTTCCTTGATGTGGATCTGAGTCACTTGTCTCTTAGCCTTCCATATTCCTTGAGATCACTCAGATTTGACCTTCCATTACCCCATTGAAGCACTATATAAGGAACCCTTTGGATACATTTAAAGGAGAGAAATTGAAGAGCAAGAAAACTATAGTCTATTGTTGTTGGAGCTTATACTTGAGTCTGCATCCCTTTGTCCCTTGGAGCACTTTGTATTCTTCCCAAGCTTGCCTTTGTTTATGGGCTTTCTATCGAGAGATGGAGGATTGAAGTGGTGGAGGCTCGAGTGGAGGACTCAGTTTCTCTGGTTCGTAGATGTGCCGACAAAGGTTATCACTATTGTAATCTTTGATTTATATCAATAGCAATATATTTTCCTGTCTAATAATGTGTATTTAAATGAGTATTGAATCCATGGATTCTTTTAAATGCTTATATATTATTGATTATATATTCTAGAGTAGGTCTAACACCATTATATAGCATGCTTGTCTTGTTTGCTGAATGTTGAGAGAGCAAATTGCTAATACAAGAGAGAGTGGAAAAGCTCAGTGGGGATCTACATTAACCATCCAGAATAAGGTATGTTTTGAGATCCTTTAGTGTTAGATGTTTGGTTTCTCTTGCATATGGGAAAGGATTGATTTCTGTGGTTACTTTGTCTATTGTGGTACCCCAAGCCATAGGAATTTTCTCCGTAATAGGAGGTGCCTTAAATCACTCTAGTTAACTCAAATCAGCCCAAAATAGATAAATAGATGAGGAAGCTGCATTTCCAACTCGGATTAACTTATTGTTAGGTGAAACAACATTCATTTAACTAATTGGTGCACTTATGACAAGAACATCACCCTAGATTTGCTCCCTGATTGAAGGAGGAAGCCTAGTTAGCCTCCTTGATTGAAGGAGAAGGATTAGGTGGCATCCCTGATTGAAGGAGTGTGCTAGTGTGCTGATGTTAATGTTAGGAGTGTGTTGGTGTCCTGATGCTGATGTCAGTAATTCAAGTCAATACTTAGGATAAGTGGGTAATTAGGCCAAATTGACCAAATAAAGATGTGTGGGTTGGATAATGACTCCAATGTGAACGAGGTTTGGTCTCTTCTTATCAGCATAAAAAATATCGAGATAATGGCCCGACAGAGTAGAGCTCAGCTGACAGCATCTACGACATAGATGATGTCTCACCCGAGATATCTCTTTTTTATGGGTAACTTCAAGAATCAGGTTTCTGCAGTTGTCTGGGAGGGTGATTTAGTACCTTGTATCTGTGTTAAGGCTTCCAACGAATCTCGAGGGTGGATTACTTGTATTCATTGTACTTCAGTTGCTAATAGGCAATTCAACCTTTCTTTATACAACTTAAGTAAATAAACTGCAGACATGCACCATAATCATATCCAGTAATACAATGTGGCCATCATACATTTATTCATTTGTAAACAAATCTATAGTCACTCATTCACTACAATAAATACACATATATCTAAGCTACTTTCAGCATTCACACATATACACAAAATGTAACATGGAAACCAATCCGGGCGAAAACCACAAGGTGCTCTTCATTTGGCATGAGGAAATAGATGCAACTTTTATCTACGCACTAATCTACATACTCTTCTCAATATCTTCTTCTCTAACTTAATAAACTCTTCCTCCCTCTCATGCTCTCTGATATTCTCTATTTTCTCTTTCTACTCTACTTCTACTAGTGATCCGCACAAAGCCTAGATCAACTCAACCTTCCCTATTCATCTACGCACTCAACTGCAAATCCTGTTAGAATTTTATCATTCAAGCTAGCATTAAGATCTTAGGATCTTTTAACTTAAAGAATAACATGCACAGTGATAAACATAAGAGACAAGAGACACAAAGAATTTTCCTCGGGGAAACCATAAAGGAGAAAACCCCTCAACTTCCTCAGAGATAGAATCAGCACCAAAAGTAAAACCCAAAAACATAAATATGATCTCCTGACAGCAGTAGTCTCTCTCTTGTCCCAGTAGCTTCTCCTCTCACTCATGCTCCTCAATGACTGAGTGTGTGTGTGATAAATAGAGAGACTCACTCTCTATTTATATTCGTTCGTTCACTTGAAACCCACTCCAACATGTCGGCCTCACTCAACAATTACTTACTAGAGCCGACATCTCTAGGAGTGTCTAATAATCCTAGTGCCCCACAACTTGTGGGGACTTTGCCTCCTCTGCCCAACAAGGAGGTTTATCCTTAACACAATGGTGGGGACTATTGCCCTGACTTACAATGACTCACCTAGGGTTGACTTCTCTAGGATAGTCTAATAACCCTAGGGCCCTACAACTGAGGGGACTTTAAGCCTTGACCAATAGGAGGGTTACCCATAATGACTTGACATGACTTATTACATTATAGAAACTTCCCATAATAAACATCGGGGTATGACACGACTCAATTACATTACAGACATATCTCGGAATAAACATTGGGGTACAATACATATGATATACAGATGAATACATTCTGAAGTTACAATTACATCAACACTCCCTCTTAACTAGAAAGGTATTCTATCGACACAATTTATCAGTAAGAGTGTTCTTCTCTGTATCATATGGATCATCATCGAGTCCTCATCATCTTCACATTCAAGTCATCTCCATCTTCATGTCATCCTTATCTTCGAATCTGGATCATCACTCGATCTGGATCATTATCAATGGATCTAGATCATCACTCGATCTGGATCATCATCACTGGATCTGGATCATCACTTGATCTGGATCATCATCACTGGATCTGGATCATCACTCAATCTAGATCATCATCATTGGATTTGGATCATCACTTGATCTAGATCATCTTTGGTTCTGGAACATCTCTGCTGGATCATCATCATGGGTGCTATCTCTTGATTCTTCTCGTCACAGGAAGTTCTATAGATCCAACCTGTTTTCATGCTGGATGTAGGCCTAGCCACCATGTAGGTCTTCTCCAGTTCTTATATCTGACACTTAAGTCAGAAATGCCCACCCAGCACTTACATATGATCATGTAGGAACTAATCCTATAATCATATTAGAAAGGCAATGCCCAACACTCACATCTAACCATGTGGTAACATAGCCCACAACCCTATCAGAAAATCCTAGCACTCACATCCGTTCAACCAATGATTAGAATGGCTCAGCACTTACACTTGGCCATGTGAGGAACCAATCCTCCATGCTAAAAGGCACTGCACTTACATCTGTTCAACCAATGATCAGAAAGGCTCTACACTTGCATCTATTCAACCAATGATCAGGAAAGGCCCAGCACTTACATTCGTTCAACCAATGATCAGGAATGGCTCTACAGTTATATTCGACACATGCAAGGAACTAATCCAACATGCATGTTCAAAAAGGTGTGCACTCACATCTGATCATGCAGGAACCAATCCTACAGTCATATCAGAATGGCCCCCATTCCTAGACTGAGCTACCTGGTAACTGACCAGGTGCCTCCATTCTCCTAGAGAATGGAATTTTCCCTTACATCTGACCTACTTGTTAGAATGGCCAACACTCACATCTGACATGGAAGGAACCAATCCTCTCACCATGACAAAATGGCTCAGCCCTTACATCTGACCTACTCATCAGAATGCCTATGGATTCAGCACTCATATCTAACATGGAAGGAACCAATCCTATCACCATGACAGAATGGCTCAGCCCTTACATCTGACCTAATCGTCAGAATGGCTATGGATTCAACACTCATATATGAAATGGAGGGATCCAATCCTCTCACCATGATAGAATGGCTCAGCCCTTACATCTGACCATGGAAGGAACCAATCTTCTCACCATGTCAAAATGGATATGGATCTCATCATTTTCCTTTGGAGTAAACCTCGATCTGGAGAACACCAAGCTTCTTCCTGAAGTACTCAAACTTCACCCTAGCCAATGGATTCATCAACATATCAGCTATTCGTTCGTCCATCACAACATATTGGAGCTTCACTGCTCCCCTCTGCACCATATCCCTGATATAGTGATACTTGATCTCGATATGTCTCGACTTGTCATGGAACACCGAGTTCTCCGACAACTTCACACAACTCTGGTTGTCACAATGTATACAAGTAGCATCAACTAGAGATCAAATAAATCAGACAATAGCTTCCTCAGCCATACTACCTCACCACTAGCTGAACAAGTTGCAACATACTCTGCTTCAGCTGTACTCAGTGCCACACAGTATTACTTCCTGCTAAACCAAGAGATCACACTTGATCCCATACTAAAGCAACAACCTGAATTGCTCTTCCTATCAATGGCACTGCCTACCTAATACGAATCCACATAACCTTCTTGGTTAATATTATGATTCACCTCATACTTGAGCCCATAATCAACTGTACCCTTTGCAACCATCAAGTGAACATGTCTCAATGTGTTCATAGCAAAGCAAGTATCCGGTCTTGTATCCGTCAGGTACATCAAGGAACAAATCATCTGGCAATACATCATGGCATCAATGGACTATGATGAAGCAACACTCAATAGCTTCAGGTTCGATGCCATAGGTGTGGTCATGCAGTCCATCATCCTGAACCTATTCAGGATCTCTACTACATACTTCCCTTGTCCACGCCTCTATGCCTAGAAAATAGTGTATCGACACATAACAGGAGCATCATTGGTATTCTGACTTCAAACTTGAAGCAAAGGTTGGAATCCAATTTACTCTCAGTAAATCCTAGAATCATCAGTAATCTCTCCATCCTGTATACATTGTCGAACCTTAGGATATTCTATAGTCACTCCCTCTGAAGTGGAGCATCATACTCGCTCTGTCTTTTGTACTCTATGCACTGAAACATTCTATACCAGAGTGACAAGTAGCTTCTTATGCTACTGATATTCTATGTATCCATCTAGTGTATAGACTTTGATCTTCAACCTTGTAGCAAAGGTTTAGATCTTCATCAAGCCCATCATGTATGTGTTATCCTGTGGATGTATTCTGAACTTGTACAAGACCTGCACACATGATTCTGCCTGTCATGTGTCCCAACTCCCACTGGCTACAAATGTCTCTTCGAATCCTATGATGTTTCCATCTACTGCATGATGGAACTCCAAATTCCCTTCATGTATCGATACTGCATCCTAGACATCATTCTTTTTGAACTTCCATTACTTGTTCTTCGGAACAAGTCTCATCCTTCTTTGCTTGTAGGCAATTATGTACGCGATCTTTCCTACAAGTCAAATGCATTTTTATGGTTAGAAACATTTCATAAGGAATATTCATACTGGCAAGTTCTTATGCATAAAAATATGATCCTACAACTACTTTAGCCAATACAACATTCATCCATATCTCACTGAAACTTTTCTAGATGCCTTCCATCTCTACCAGGACAACATTGAGATTGTGCACTAATCCAATATGTCAGCAAAGAGGTTTCATTCTAGATAATTAGCAATGGAGAGTTGTATAGCACCATGAGCTACTTACCCATCATATGCATATTAGTAGTATACTATCATTAATGCAAGCATTCTATCATGCATAATACATTTACCAGAATATAAACAAATGCATAACAAAACAATGAAATGAAAATTGAATACTTATCTTTATTTGTTTCATGGGTAGACTCATTCTTGAGCCTTCAGCTTCATTGTCTTCTTCATTCATAATAGCATCATTTCTTATCCAAATCCTAAGGTGGATAAGAGGTTCATCAAGAGTTGAGTTCTCGCTTGAGGGATCTTCTTTGGATGTTGAGAGCTTGATCTTCAGTTGCTCCCTTCTTCTTTTCTCTTATTATTAATTGAGCTTCTTCTTGTGTGTGCTCTTTCCAAATTCTACTGAAAGTAATCACTTCCTTCTAGCACACATTCTTTGAATGAATGAATCCCACGATCCTGGAAGTCCATTCAAGGTGGCTATCACCACTTCTGTATTCTTCACTTATTCTTTTACCGCTTTCAATTTGTTCTTTGATTTGAGAGACCCTTGTAAAGTATGACTGTATGGTCTCTGCATTCTAGATCTTCACATTCTTCAACTAGTTTCTTAAGGTCATCTTCCAATGTATGTTATTCCCTTCAAATAGCTTGGTCAAGGAATTAAACATCTCTTTTGGTGTCTTTAGGGAAGACACTTGTGGTATAATGTGATCCATGATTGAATCAACAATGATCTTCTTGGCCTTGACCAAGTTCTTCTAGTGTAAGGCTTTTAGCCTCATCTCCCTCTGGAACTAGAACCTCTCTACTCATGTAGGTGTCCAATTCATTTTATTTATAGAGATCAAATACTTCCATTCTTTGAAGTTTTCAAATTCACCAAGCTTATCATCAAGCTGGTGTGATAGATCACTTTGAAATGAGAACCTCAAATGCAAATAGCAAAAGATTAGATCTTACCGATTTGAGGTGTTCGTCCTAGTTCCGAAGGTGGATGATCTAGGGTTTTTCAGAGAAACCCTAATTTTCAAAATTTGTAATATTTTAGATATGATTTGATATAAATATATATCTCTTCACGTTGAGCTTTCCAATGTACTCCTTTTCAGAAAACAGTGGAGGGTAGCTCCTGGAACAGGAAGCCCTAGTTTTCCAATTTCTTATGCAGAAATGTGTGTTACTATTTCTATAGTATCTACAAAATTACTACTCCTCTGTCTCTGAAACTTCTCAATGAGGTAGCTTCGCATGTCCCTGATCCAAAACCATAGGTTTCATCAGAATTTGTTTCACCAATTGGGACTTATGATCATGTTCCCAAGGTGACCTGTTATAGGACTATTCAGAACAACAAAGTTGTACGGACTGACACGTGTCACTGTTTCATCTTATGTGTCTAAAATTTAGACCACAAAAATTAAAGTCCGTGCCCTTTCTGGAACATCTTTAGGAATTTCATTTGTATCTTTGTATCCCAATATATAGCAATTATCCCCAGGTTTCTTGCTTATGGATGAATTCTAGAAGAGGCTGGAACCCTAACTTGGAGGGATCCACTCTACCATAATATAGAGAACATGAGGCTGAATTTTGGAGACCATGTAAATAATTATTTTATATTCTTCCTCTACAATTTTTAGCTCCTGATCCTTCTCCAATATCTGGATATAGTGAATGTACCAAAAATTAGTATTTTTAGTATTTAGGGTTTTTCTAGCTTGGGGTCAAACTAGGGTTTGAATTTTTCAAAGTGTCACCCAACCAAAAATATTGATCCAGGCCTCTAAAATTAGATTTTGATGAGGAGATAAATCCTATGCTGGGCTCACTCAAAAATTCCTCTTCTGTAAGAATCCCTAATTTCCTACACCAAAACTGAAAATGCTCGAAATCGAATTCCGCTTCGACAGAAAGATGTGCCCTTCAATGGAGAGTTAGCCTAGCATAATTTTGCTGATGGATTGTGGAGAGAGACCCAAAAAGTAAGAATCCCTAGCTTATGCAGATGCACAATTTCTTCTTCTCAGGTTAGCTCTGATACCATGTTAGAATTTTATCATTCAAGCAAGCATTATGATCTTAGGATCTTTTAATTGAAAGAATAACATGCACAGCATTAAACACAAGAGACAAGAGACACAAAGAATTTTCCTCGGGGAAACCATAAAGGAGAAAACCCCACAACTTCCTCAAATATATAATTAGCACCAAAAGTAAAACCTGAAAACATAAATATGATCTCCCGACAGTAGTAGTCTCTCTCTTGTCCCAACAAATTCTCCTCTCACTCATGCGCCTCAATGAGTGAGTGTGTGTGTGATAAATAGAGAGACTCACTCTCTATTTATATTCTTTCATTCACTTGAAACCCAATCCAACATGTTGACCTCACTTAACAATTACTTACTAGAGCCGAAATCTCTAGGAGTGTCTAATAACCCTAGTGTCCCACAACTTGTGCGGACTTTTCCTCCTCTGCCCAACAAGGAGGTTTATCCTTAACACAATGGTGGGGACTATTGCCTCAACTTACAATGACTCGCGTAGGTTCGACTTCTCTAGGATAGTCTAATAACCCTAGGGCCCCACAACTGAGGGGACTTTAACCCTTGACCAATAGGAGGGTTACCCACAATGAATTTGCATGACCTGTTACATTATAGAAACTTCCCATAATAAACATTGGGGTATGACATGACTCAATTACATTACAGACACATCCTAGAATAAACATCGGGGTACAATACATAAGATATACAGATTAATACATTTCAAAGTTACAATTACATCAATAGATCCCTCACTCTGATGCACTCAAAGTTACACCTAAATATTGTCACCATCATGTTATGAGATAGTTATTCCCTTGTCTGCTCCAATCCCTCAAGGTTTTCCCTATAGAAATGAAGGAAGAAATTATCCCCCTACAATTTTTCCTTGTTTTGAGATGGTAACGCTCCTTCCCCATTGACAATAAGTGTTACCCAAGTCAGCAACACTCTTGATACATTAGAAAAGATTGGTGTCACTACCTCTAGACTTAATGCAAGAAGTGTTACCCCCTTAACACTGCCTGTCTTCTTCATTAAAGGAGTGGTGCTTGAGTTTTCAAGGCAAAAAGAGAAGCTTTGAGAGGCTTCTTGGAAGTTGCCTTCGTGGAGCCTCATCCCTATGGTTTAGGACCACTTGGAGCTCAATATCCTCCCTTTTAGGATCTTATCTCCACCTCACCCATGAGATCCTCAACCATACCCATCCTCCCATTCCTTTAAATACTGGCTCATCCCCCATGGGAGAAGGAGGAAGAATTATGTTGTATACCCACACTCTGCAAAAATAATTCTTGAACTATTGGAGGAAAGGTGAATTTAGAGGAAAGGATCCATTGGAAGGAAATATCAACACTAAGGCATAAAGGTTGTAGTCTCTCCAATCATTTCTAATAAAAAATGTCTTTTCTTTCCCATATTTAGTGTTTCATTTTTATATATTGCTTGATTCCTTGGTCACAAGCATAGCTTTAGTTTATGATATTCTTTGCTATCATCTTTTTCTTATTGTTTTCCATCTTTTACAAGTTCTTCTACATGGATAGTGAGAACAACCTTTGAGAGAAGTATCATGGAATTTCATTCAAGTGATTAACTAGATCTAGGGAGAGATTAACATTTGGTGTTTGTGTTTTGTTCTAGACCTGAACCATTCAAATCTAGGGAAACAGCTCATGTCTGCACAAGGTGCGTATTTCTGGATAACACTGGGTGATACAAAAACATTAACCAATAATGCCTACTGAGTCTAGATCAAGAGCTTAATCCGTCAATGTCTAATCAAGAACGTTTAATTCTAGTCTAGCTCAAGAGTCTTATTGAGAGTCTAAACAATAATCTAACCCACATACAGCTTTCATTCCTTCTTTTATAGCCCTATTACAAAATCGATACATGTCCCATACATGATTGATACATAATCAATACTGAATCGATACAGACTCTCTATGGACTCATTACAGACTCCTTTTCGGCCGCTATCTCGAGTGACTTACTATATCCAACCAACAGGTTGTATTTCCTATTCTAGCAACACATAATGGGAGGAAATATCATCATGACTTACAAAGATTCATTCACATGTTTGGTTTCCATTAGCTCTAGCTAAGCTCATACCCATGCTCAATAAGGCCTTTCTCTTTCTCATCATTATGCCTTACTTTCGTTTTCCAGTCGTTACTCTATTTGCATGTCTGCTTCTACTGATATTCAGTCATACCATCTTGTATCACATTCTACCTTCTGTCACGGCTTACTTATCTGGCATAGATTCCTCTTCCAGTGCCTTCTCCTCTTCTTATTCTTCTCTTTTACTTCCTATGTTGCAGTATCCTTCCCCTTCTCCTTTATGTTTCTTCCTTATTCATAGCTCCTTCCTCTTTCCTTTTGACTCTTCTCCATACTTAGGCAGAATTCTGCATGAATTTTACTATATTGTCCCTAGTCCCAACAAGCCCCCAACACTCACATGTGGATCTTCCTGAGCCATGCAAATCTATTTCTCCGTGTACTAACTTGAATTGATTTTGTTCTAAAAATCCTTTATGATTTTCACCACTTTCTCTGCCTCTATGCACACTTTTTTCCTCTCTTTTCTACATTTTCTCCACCAGGTCGGAACTTACATGTTCTATCATGAATTTTTGTACTGATGTTGCTACTTCATGCATCTTCTGATGTATAGACTAGATTATTCCTGTAACTCTCTCTGCTTCACCCTGCAATTATTCTACATTTTCCTCATGTTTTTGTTGTTGTGGGTGCAACACAATCATTTATTGCTATAGTTTCCTCACCTCTGTTTCCTTAGCCATTTTCTATGCTAAGGGTAGCTACTTCATATTGTTTCTTATCTGCATGATGCTTGTTTCAAATGTAGTAAACTCATCTTCAATCTTCTATGATTTCTCATCATCCATTAATGCTTCCCAAGTCTAAGATACTTGGTCAACAGCCTTAACACGTGTTTTCTCTACTTCTTATATTCCTTTTGCAGCCTGAGTTGTTGTGTCTCTTCTTCTCTCCAACACTTCTAGAGGTGGGGTGGGTCTCCTTTTCTCTTCCATCTTTGTAACTTTTCTCCTAAGGTCAGTTGTTATCTCATATAATTGTGCTAATTTGGCATCTAGTGCCATTTCCTTTTTCCTTCCTTCTTCTCCAAAGTTGTTACAGGAGAGGGATACTAGTTCACTGATTTTCTAACGGTTTCCTTCTCATTCCATTTTATTCTGTTCAATTTCTTGAATTTTAAGTTTCATTTTCTTGATGTCTTTATGTGCGGCCTTAACTTTCATTTCCAGGTTGTGCTCGCATAGTTTTATTTATGCATTGGAGACACTCTATACTACATATGCCTCATTCATGTGCATAGATGAAGAATATATAATAATATGGTCATTATCCTGAAAAACATTATTAGACTCCGAGGTGTCTAAACTAACAACAGTTTTAGATACTTGTACCGTTATTGGTGGGATTGGAATAGGTGGTGCACTTTGCTCCATCTTTGATGTTTCTGATGGGGCTTATGACTCGATTTTTTCACTTGGATAGTCGACAACAATTTTAACCTATTCGACTTCTTTACACAAAACTTTAAGGAGATTAGTGACCGTACTTGAATGTTCTTCTTGTCTTTCTTCTATGGACTTGAAATCGGTCTGCGATGCTTTGATTATTGCCTCAATCATTAGTTGCACATCATCATTTTCCAAGATAATGGTATTTTTAGTTATGTCAGCCTTCATCTTATTTTTCTTTCTTTTCGGCTGCACTTGTTCTTCCTCAGGTCCCCCCTCCCCCATTTTCTGATTATGGTTTTATTAGTATTGAGGGGGTATTACTTTTTGTGAAGTCTAAATCCTCCAGGGGGTCTTCTTCTCCATCTTCCTTGTCTGATTTATATTTTTTTACTTGGTTCTCCTCTTGTCAAAGTTGCTCTTCTAGTACTCGAACACACCTTTCTTTCTTCCATTCATTAATAATTTCTTCAATTTCCTCCCTTGTCATCATAAATTTGGTTGGTAGTTTTTGATGTTGCGGCTGTTGTCATGGTCATATGTAAATATGGTGTGGGCCAATATAAAATTTAACAATGGGGTGAATTTGCTGGATAGTGGCATCATCTAACCTGTACATATTCTTCACATGGTGTTGTATAGCCTCCTCATGCATAAAGAAATCAACATTGTTCTATTTCTTTCGATCCTTTAGGTCCTTCTCAAACCACAAGTTCTAATATTTTTCTCCTTTACAAGTCACTGGCAGATCAATCCCTTCATATTCTTGTGGGTTGGACCATGCTATAAATGAAATCAAGATTAACAACCATGAATAGTGGAATGGCCTACCCTTTTATTGTGCATCAATGGGATCTTGTACGAGCTTGTTCAACAAGAATTGACACCAATTGATCTGAACTCCTTCTGCACAAAGTTTCACGACCATAATCGCTCACACAATAAAGTGGTATGGGATCATTTTGTGGATTAACTTAGAGGCCAATACCTTGGAAGAAAAGTGAACAGTGGGGTTTTTAATGGAGTGAATCAAAAATCCAATTTTTCTTCTTAGTATGTGATACATTTTATTCAACCTCTTAGCTATTGCGCCCTCTTGATCCTTTTTTAGCAGTGGTGTTGGGTCCATTCCAGTGGATGGAAGGCCTATGATGGTGGAAATATATTGAACATCTATAGGTATAGGTTTTCCCAACCATAAAACCCCTCCATGAAAAAATATGAGTAACTGCTTGACATGGGTGTTTATTTGTGTACTTCACCCAAAATGTGGAATATAAATCAGTGATAATATACCAGAATGCTGCTATCCCTTTTCCCATTCCTTTTCAACAAATCATTGAGGCATCTCAGGTGTGTCCTGCACAACGTCCATATAGTGTTTGTGGTCTAGGTCTGTTTGTGGCTTCGTATAATGATCAACATAAGATATCTTTTCCACCTTGGAAAAAATGTATTTCGATACCTTCACTCTGTTGGGTATTAGTGGCATTATTAGTGGGGTCCGTATGCTTTTTGGAACTATAAATTTTGGTGCATCCCTACATCTGGGTGAGACATATCATGGCATCAAATTTCTTGTCTCAAAATCCTCTTCTACTGGTGGGGTTGGCGTTGGAGGTGTTGATGTTCTTCCCTTTCTTTTTTTGTTGCTGGTGTGTTTTCCTTGTTTAGTATTTAATGGACCTGGTCTTTCTTTTCCAACTGGGTTAATAGAATTCATTTGTAATATTGGATTAGTATATACATTAATGGGGGTCATCTGCATTGGGATGTAACTAGTAGTATCCTCCATAATAGGGGTAGGTGATACAGGCTTGGATTCAACTATGCTTGTGATGGAAATGGAAATGACCATACTACAACCTCACTAACTTAGTTCTTAGGGTCAGAATCAATAGTAGCTTTCTTATTTTGTATATAATGAATAGAGTCTTGGTGGTGAAGCTTGAAAAAATACCTTAACTTATGCTAGTCGTTCTTCGCACACGCAATCAATTGATTAGAAAGGAATATGTCCTTTTAGGCGCATGGGAATACCGTGGGATCATTGATCAAATATTTTTGTGTTATTCCACCATTGACCTATCAATTTAAGTGGTAGTTATTTTTATAAATAGGGATAGTACCAAAATACTCGTTGTGATCCCCCCCCCCCCATTTTTTTAGTTCGTATTGAGCAAGGTAATGTGTATCTTCGCACATGCAAAATCCTTCCACTGTGAATATTCCTTCTAGAACATGGATATTATGGAAAATGGTTCATTATAATCCATATCTCTCATGATGTTATAGGATTCCATACTATTGTGCATAGTCATGTTTCATTGATGAAATTTCATGTCTACGACCAAAATTTATTCAAATATATTTTCGTTTATTACCTGTAATGCAACATCAACTATTGGGTGTTCACTTGCAAACTCAAATGTCTGGGTGAAGCTTACAACTAATCTTTACCATTCAACATTTCCTCATCACATCTCTACTAATGTGTAAAAACTTCTTGGTACCATTTTCAAACTGTGGATGAATCGATGAACTCATTCTTTTCGTGGACGTTCTTTCCAATTCCTGCGACAGTGCTCAATATGTTCGATAGGATATGTCATTCCTATAAATTTATGACTAGGGAAACTGATATCTTCCCCAAATATGATCTCCATAAATATTTTACACTATGGCCATTTGAATATAGACTATTTGTGTGTACGCCACCATCTAGTGGGCATAGATTTTAGCATAGTCCAAAGAGGAGAATCTCTATTATTTTGTGACTTTTTCTTCAAATTTTACAAAAAAATATACAATTTTAGGTAATCCTTCATATGTAGGAAGCACACTTTCTTAGTCTCCTACCCTTCATACATCTCTTGTGATTCTTGCACACCTTCGCATGGAGACTTCATGTAGCCTATTCTACCAATTTTCCAGGGCATCGCCTGAGTCGGATCTGCACGAGCTTACACTCCACCAAATTAGTTTTGCATAAGTTGTTGGATTTATATAATATTATTTTGAAGACATGATATTATACAACTAATCTATATAATTTAATTTCCCTTCTCTATGTACAAGCTCGACATATATATGTCCTTCGAGCAGATCAATTGGTGCAACCACTCTTATTTCAGAATATTCAAAAGATAAGATCCTTTTCTTGAAGTATATAATGGTTTGGTTGGATATTTCCTAATAAATTCCTATAAGTGAAGGATATGGATTTGTGTCATTAACAATGTCAATAAATTTGAATTCAACGTATGTTCTTAAGCCTTCGACTTCAACAGGCACTTGATTTAGTCTATCAATTAGTAGAACATTCGATTGGTTCGTAAGACTTAGTTGAATAGGATACCAGTCTAGTTGCAACCTATTCATGCTCTCCCATGTTTGTATTGTAAATATGTTGACATCTAAGCCCAAATATAATATGATATAATCCATATCATAATCTCCAATCTGTGCAGTAATTCGCAGTTCTCAACATGTCTTCAGTTTTTTCCCGATATCATTAACACTTTTTTATGCTTCCAGGTCTTCTAGAGTTTCTTCTATGAGTTAAGTCAGTTCTACGACAAGATATTTATCATTTATTAGTGCTAAACATATTTCAAAAAATACTTTAAGGTTACTAACCTTTTTCATTGGCGGATTCCTGATTAGTTTTTCAAATCATTCGGGCATAGTCTTGACTTTTCCAGATGTTAACGGTTGATTAGTATCAACAAATTTTGGTCGCACCTCCAAGAATACTTCTTTCTCCTATTGGGAATATAGAAGATATTTATTTTTTGTCACAGGTATCACCTACAGTTGTCCTTGCTGTGTATTTATGTCTTCTCCTGTCGCAACACCTCCTCTTGTAACTACAACAATGTGAGGTTCTCTTGGTTCAGTAGAAATCATTTGAATTTTCTGATTGGGATTGGGATTTTGATTCTACATTGGGTTGGGATTTACGACAGTTCTATTCTATCATTTCAAAATAAGTTGCGGACATTTTTCAATAGTGTGATCAAATTCTTTACAATATGTACAATTTTTCAAAGTACTTTGGCAATCTTAGGAAAAATGTCCTGGCTGGCCACAATTGTAACATAGGAATTGGCCTCTTCCTTGACCAAATCCTACTCCTTTTTGTTGTCCTCAACCTCTAAAATTCCCACCCACCATTTGTGGAGGGTATTTTTTTTTGTTGAGGATATTTATTCTGATGGTATTGGGGTTGTTGATATTGCAGAGGATGATATTGAGGCTGTACTAGTTCAACTTGCACCTTCTCGTCATTTTTCATTAAGTAGGTGTCCATCCTATTTTCTTACAGTATCTGAAATGCTCTGTAGTCTTTTTCATCATGACCTACTGATTGAAAAAATTTACAATACATATTAGTTTGTGTTCTTACAATATTCTATAAGTATAGACACTCTTCGAAATTGTGGCCCCTAGTCTGGCATATTCTACACAAGGCATTCCTTGGGTGTTTAATGGGTTTGGTGCACCTTCTATGAAATAGTTCCTGAGCATGGGGAAATTGTCTTTATGGTTTCATTTTTCTCTAAATCATGTACACCATAGTTCATCCTAAAATTCCTTTCCTATTTTAATGTCCTAGAGATGCACCGTAAGATTGGCTAGCTGGGACTGAATTTTCATAATTTTCAAGCCAGTATTACCAACCATCAAGGCTTCTAATTTCATTGTTATTTCCATAGCCTCTATCTGCGACACAATCTTATGTTGCATCAAATAGGTTTGGATACGTGGTAACAAGGAGGAGATAAACCATTCCTTGTGTTACACATCCAACATTTGGAAACTCACTTTGGCCATCGATCTCTTAAATATTTGGTCAAAGTCCCAAACAAATTCTGTTGGTAGCTTCTTAATCTCTTTGATTTCAGTGATGCACTGTGATTTAGAATTTGGATTTTTGAATTCATTTGTCAAACCCACTTGAATCTCATTGAGTGTTTTCAAGACAACTCCTACTAGTACTATGGAAATTTTAATTTGAATCTCATTGTGCTTCCTTGATGTTCTCATCCTGGATCTGTCGCATAGTCCAAACAACATAACAAAGGAACCAATGTTGTTCTAGGTATTCCAAGTTATTTCCATTGAATATTGGTAATTTAATGTCATCTCCAACCATTGTATTTCTTGTTGGTACAGTTGGAACAAAATTTTAACTAGTCGGACTTCCTTTCCTGCTCTTTATAGTGTTAGTAATACTCGTATTTACATAATTACTTGGAGATATGTCTCTCAATATTACCTCTAGTTCTATAGGTGAGTTGTAAGTATGTTCTCGTTATGGAGATTCATTTGAATCTTCTGAATCTGTTTCTCCTTCCAATATCAGTTGATATTCCTCTTCTTCGTCACAAGACCCTTCTTTTAAGTATGATACAAGCTCGTAGCCTTATTCTTCTATATATGTGCTGCAACTTCCTCTTCCTAACATAGTTTTTCTTGGCTTATCGGACCTGAATATTCTTCTTCTTCTTAGAAATCCTGGCTCTAGTTCAATTCCACTATCTCCTGGGAAAATCTCATTATAGGTTTTTGCTGAGACATAACCACTCTTTTCTATACAACCTTGTTACATTCACATAATTCATTTATCATGTAAAATAATTTTTATCCACCTCTTTAAAGATGACAGATATCTGTTGCGTGGGCCTTGAAAAAATATTTTCTCTACCTCACTATATGAATTTATTGTTTCAACAACAAACTTAGTGATGTATCCTTCTAAGATACTATCTACCCAAAAATCCACAACCCTCGATATAGGGTTGTCTACTCTTTTCAGTCGCTCAATCAACTTAGGATTCGATTCATGTGGTTCTCCACCTTGGAAATTTGTTTGTTGGGTTACCAACTTAGATAACCATTCATGCAACACAATGGGAAACTCGATAGAGAAAATATCAGGGATGTATGTGTGTATGTGTCAGCCTAGCCACTCTATTGGGTTCCACCCAATCTTGGATCTCTGGTTTCATGGGTTTCTGCAACATATCCCTCACCACAAAAATTCAGGATCTCAGCAACAGAACTATTTGTTGTATTTTCCGTCTCTCTGTCCCTGTTCCTAGGGACTCTGACCCAAGTTTAGTCCCTTATACTCACCACAAAAAAGCTTGAGATATTGACCCAATAGAGTAGATCTCAGTCGACAACACCTGCAACATAGATGATGTCTCACCCGAGATATCTCTCTCTTATGGGTAACTTCTAGAACTAAGTTTCCACAGTTGTGTGGGAGGGTTCTTTAGTACCTTGGATCTTCTCTAATGCTTCCAACAAATTCTAGGGGGTGGATTACTTGTATTCACTGTACTTCAGAAGCTAAGTTGAAATCCAACCTTTCTTTATGCAACTTAAGTAAATAAACAACATGCATGCAGCATAATCATATCCAGTAATACAATGCGGCCATCATACATTTATTCATTTGTAAAAAAATCTACAGGAATTCATTCACTACAATAAACACACATATATCTAAGCTACTTTCAACATTCACACATATACACAGAATATAATGTGGAAACCCATCTGGGCGAAAACCACTAGGTGCTCTTCATTTGCCATTGTTAGATTTTTATCATTTAAGCAATCTTATCTTAGGATCTTATCTGAGAGAATAACATGCACAACAATCAATGACAAGAGACAATAGACACAAATATTTTCCTTAGGTAAACCATAAAGGAGAAAACCCTACAACTTCTTCAAAGATAGAATGAACACCAATGGCAGCAGTAAAACCCAAAAGATAGAAAGTTGATCTCCAACAGTTTTTATCACTCTTACTTGGGTGAGCTCCTCTTCTCTCACCTATGCGCTATAGCTGGGTGAGTGTGTGTGACAAATAGAGAGGCTCACTCTTTATTTATACTAGTTTTCATCTTGAAAATTACTTACCAGGGCTGACTTCTCTATGAGAGACTAATAACCCTGGTGCCCCTCAACTATGGGGACTTTTCCCCCCTAATCAACAAGGAGGGTTAACCTCAACTCAATTGTGGGGACTATTTCCCTGACTTACAACGGAGGGTTAACCTCATTGACTTTACATGACTTTATTATATTAATGGCTCTCCCGATAGGAACATCAGGGTACAATGAAGTACAAATGATTCTCTCAATAGGAGCATCGAGGTACAATATAAGATATACAACTGAATACATTCTGAAGTTACAAATACATCAATACTCCCTCTTAACTAGAAAGGTATTCTCTTGACACAATTCATCAGCACAAGTCTTCTTCACTAGATCAAATCTGGATCATCATCAAATCTAGATCATCGCTAGGTCATCATCACTGGATCCTCATCATTGGATCATCATCAGAGATAGATCATCATCAAAGCTGGATCATCACTGGATCATCATCAAAGCTACTATCTCTATCAAATGGTTTTATATCTCAATTCTACTCATCATAGGAAGTTATACAAGGGTAGTCCTTTTTCATGTTGGTTGTAGGCCTAGCCTCCAAGTAGGTCTTCTTTAGTGCTTATATCTGACCATGGGAGGCCTAGCCTGCCACCATGTTGGAAAGACCAACCCAAAACTTACATATTACAATGGTAGGAACACATCCAATATCCATGTCATAATGGCACACCCAGCACTCACATCTGACCATGGGAGGCCCAGCCTGCCACCATGTCAGAAAGGCCCAACACTCACATATGACCATGGTAGGCCCAGCCTGCCACCATGTCAAAAAGGCTCATCCAAAACTTATATCTGACCATGGGAGGCCCACCCCTCCACCATGTCAGAAAGGCCCAGCACTCACATCCGACCATGGGAGGCTTGGCCTGCCACCATGTCAAAAAGGCTCAGCACTTATAATCGACCATGGGAGGCCTAGCCTGCCACCATGTCTAAAAGTATCAAAACTTATATATGACCATGGGATGCCCAGCCTACCACCATGTTAGAAGGGCTTAGCACTTATATATGACCATGGGAATCCTATCCTACCACCATGTCAGAAAGGATATACACTTACATATGACCATGGGAGGCCCGGCCTTCCACCATGTTAGAAAGGCTTTGCACTTACATCTAACCATGGGAGGCCCATCCTACCACCATGTCAGAATGGCTCTGCACTTACATCTGATCATGGGAGGAACCAATCCAACCACCATGTCAGAAAGGCTCATGGAATCATCACTTCCCCTTGGAGGGAACCTCGATCTAGAGAACACCAAGCTTCTCCCTAAAGTACTTGAACCTCACTCTGGCCTTTTCTAGCATAGAATCACATCAGGGCTGATTACATCCAAGGATAACCTGCAAGCTTCACCGGGACTGATTACATTCAAGGACAACCTAAAGGATTGTTTACATCTGAACAACCTACGAGCTTCACCAAGATTTTATGCTCAGACAAACTACCTCACCAGCTATGCTAGAAATCATCACTCCATCTTTCGAGAGATCTCAATATGGATCACATACTAGAGCTTCGCTGCTCCTCTCTGCATCATACAAAAAATGCAAGTCAGATCAATCAAATAAAATAGTATTTTTCAAAATAAATATATTACTTCCCAAATAGTGGAGCAAGTGGCAACATATTTTTCCTCGGTTGTACTCAGCACCATGTAGGACTGGTTTCTACTAAACCAAGAGATCAAACCTTATCTCATACTAAAGCAACACCCTGAAGTGCTCTTCCTATCAATGGCACTGCCTTCCCAATCCAAATCCACATAACCATACAGGTTAGTCTTTTTATTCATATCATAGTTGATCCCATACTCAACTATACCCTTCAAGCACCGCAATGCATGATTTGGAACCATCAAGTGAACATGCCTCAATGTGTTCACAACAAATAAAATATCTGGTCTTGTATTTTTCAAGTACATCAAGGAAAAAATCATTTGATGATACATCATGGCATCAACCATATATGATGAATCATCACTCAATAGCTACAAGTTCGATGCCATAGGTGTGGCCATGCCCTTCCATTCAATCATCCTAAACCTATTCAAGATATCCACTAGATACTTCCCTTGTCTAAGGGGGATTCCATCTGTAGTCTACCACACCCCCATGCCTATAAAGTAGTGCATCATACCCAAGTCCTTCATCTCAAAATCGGCATCAAGTCTCCTTCTTGAAACTTTAATGAGTTCCTATTTCCCTATCAATAAAAATTCATTGACATATAACAGGAGCATCACTGGTATTCCACCTTCAACCTTAAAGTAAAGGTTGGAATCTTCTTTACTCTCAATAAATCCTAGAGTCATCAGTAAGTTGTCCATCCTGTCATATCATGTCGAACCTTAGGATCTTATGTAGTCACTTCCTCTAAAGCAGAGCATCATTCTCCCTCTGTTTTTCGTACTCTATGTATTGAAACATTCTGCACTAGAGTGACAAGTAGCTTCCTCTACTACTAATATTCTATGTATCAATCTAGGGTCATTGGATACCAAGATCCTATATCTTGAACCTTTTCAAAAGTTCTTCTCGCACCCATCTATGAGCTTTTCATTCTCTATAGGATTTCATCTTCAACCTTGTAGCAAAGCTTAAGATATTCATTTCTCTAGGTGATCTCCAAGATCCTCATGTATGTCTTATCCCGCGGATGTGTTCTAAGCTTGTACAAGGCCTTCTTTTGCACACATGAGTCTTCATGTCAGACTTCCAGTGGCTACAAATATCTCTTCGTAGTCTATGCCTTCTTTCTATGAGAATCCTCGTGCTACAAATCTTTCCTTGTATCCTATTGGATGCTAGATATTGCATATCCATATGAAAGATACTATGGACATCCCTTTAGGTCTTTGACATCACATTCTAGTCATCATTCTTCATTTTGGATTATTTCTTGAACTGTCACCACTTGTTCTTTGGAACAAGTCTCATCCTTATTTTCTTGTAGGAGATTGTACGTGATATTTCGTATAAGTCAAATGCATTAGTTGTATGGTTAGAAACATTTCATAAGGCATATTCATAATGGAAAATTATTTTTGCATAATGATATGATCATGCAACTATTTTAGCCAATACAACATTCATCCATATCTCATGGAAACTTTCTAGATGCCTTCCATCTATACCATGACATCATTGAGATTGTGCACTAATCCAATATGTCAGCGAAGAGGTTTCATTCTATATAAGTAGCAATGGAGCATTGTATGGCACCATGAGATACCTACCCATCATATGCATATTAGCAGTATACTGTCATTAATGCAAACATTCTATCATTCATAACACATTAACTAAATATAAACAAATGCATAACAAAATAATATCATGAAATGACAATTGAATACTTATCTTTATTTTTTTCATGGGTAGACTCCTTCTTTCAACTTCATCATCTTATTCATTCATAACAGCATAATTTCTTATTCAAATGTAAATATGGATAAGATATTATTCAAGAATTGAGTTCTTCATATACCTCATCCCTTGAGGGATCTTCTTTTAATTGTGAGAGCTTGATCTTTAGTTGCTCCCATCTTCTCTTTCTCTTATTACGAGCCAAGATTTCTTGTGTGCACTATTCCCATAGTTTTCTGAATGTAATCACTTCCTTATTTCACACATTCTTCGAATGAATGAATCCCATGATCACGGGAGGTCATTCAAGGTGGTTATAAAAATATCCCATTCTTCTTCGATTGCTTCGTCATAGAATCGAATAATTCCTTTTGGTGTCTTCAAGGATGACACATGAGGAATGAGATGATCTTCAATAGAATCTACAATGATTCTCTTGGCTCTATCCTTAGCCTCATCTCCCTCTAGCTCTTATAACTTCTTTACTGAAATACTGATCTAAGTCAATTTCTTCAAGGATCATGGAGTTCCTATACTTCTTCCAATTTATATTCTTCCCTTCAAATATCTTGGTCAAGGAATCAAAAATCACCTTATGTGTCTTGAGGGAATACACTTGTGGTATAAGGTGATCCTCTTGGCCTTGACCAAGTTCTTCTTATGTAAGGCTTTAGCCTCATCTCCCTCTATAACCTCTCCACTTATGTAGGTGTCCAATTCATTTTCTTCAAGAACTAGTGAAAAAATTATACTCCCATGTTTGTAAATTTTCAGCTTCACCAAGCTTGTCATCAAGATGGTGTGATAGGTCTTTTGAAATGAGAACCTCAAATGTAAATAGCAAAATATTAGATCTTACCGATTTGAGGTGTCCATTGTCATTCCGGATCTAGTTGATCTAGGGTTCATAAAGAAACCCTAATTTTCAAAACTTGGAATATTTCATATCTAATTTGATATAAATATAGGCCTCTTCAAGGTGATTTGTCCAATGTAATCCTTTTATGAAATCAGTGGAGGGAAGCTCCCGAAACAAGAAGCCCTAGTTTTCCAATTTCTTCTGCAGAAATGACTAATATTGTTTCTGCGGTATCTCTAAAACTAACACTCCTATATATTTGAAATTATGTACTGATGTATCCTCTTCTTTCCTCTTTCCAAATCATATTTTTTATCAAAATTTGTTTCACCAATTGGGACTTACGATATTTTTTCCAAGGTTACTTATTTAAGGACTGTTCAGCATAGAGAACTTGTACGGATTGCCACATGTTCCTATCTCCTCATCAAGATCTCAAATTTTTACCACATAAGTTAAAGTCCATTCCCTATTGGGAACATCTTATAAAATTTCATTTGGACCTTCGTAGCCCGAGATATAGAAATTCTCCCTAGGTGTCATGTTTAGGGATGAATCCTAGAAGAGGATGGAACCCTGATTCGGAGGAATCATATCTCCAAAAATATAGCGAATTTGAGGATGAAATTTTTAAAAAGGGTACACCAAGATTTTATATTTGGTCTGTAAAAATTTCAGCCCTTGAGACTTCTTCAATCCTGAGATATAGCAAATGTACCAAAACTACGAGTTTTAGTATTTTAGGGTTTTTCAAGCCCAGGGTCAAACTAGGGTTTGACTTTCCTGAAGTTTTACTCAACCAAAAAAATCAAACTTGGTCTCTAAAATTATATTTTGATGAGGATATAAATCCTATGCTAGGCTCACTCAAAAATTCCTCTTCTGTAAAAGGCCATAATTTCCCGCAGCAAAAACTGAAAATGCCCGGAATCAAATTTTGCTTCGACAGAAAGATGCGCCCTTCAATGGAGAGTTATCCTAGCCTCCTTTTGCTAATGATATTTGGAGAGAGAAAAAAAAAGTAAGAAGCCCTGAATTCTACAGTTGCACAGTGTCTTCTTCTCAGGTTAGCTCTGACACCATGCTAGATTTTTATCATTTAAGCAATATTATCTTAGGATATTATCTGAGAGAATAACATGCACAACAATCAATCACAAGAGACAATAGACACAAATATTTTCCTTAGGGAAACCATAAAGGAGAAAACCCCACTACTTCCTCAGAGATAGAATGAGCACCAATGGAAGTAGTAAAACCCAAAGACAGAAAGATGATCTCCAACAGTTATTCTCACTCTCACTTGTGTGAGATCCTCTTCTCTCACCTATGCGCTATAGCTGGGTGAGTGTGTGTGATAAATAGAGAGTCTCACTCTCTATTTATACTAGTTTCTGACTTGAAAATTACTTACCGGGTCTGAATTCTCTATGAGAGTCTAATAACCCTAGTGCCCCTCAACTATGGGGACTTTTCCCCCCTGATCAACAAGGAGCGTTAACCTCAACTCAATTGTGGGGACTATTTCCTCGACTTACAATGGAGGGTTAACCTCATTGAATTTACATGAATTTATTCTATTAATGACTCTCCCAATAGGAACATCGGGGTACAATGAAATACAAATGATTCTACCGATAGGAACATAAGGGTACAATATAATATATACAACTGAATACATTCTGAAGTTACAAATACATTAACAGGAATGAGGAAATAACTGCACCTTTCATCTACACACTAATATGTAGACTTTGATAAAGATCTTCTTCTCGAACTTTACAGACTATTTCTCCCTCTCATGCTCTCTGATATTCTTTCTTTTCTCTTTCTACTCTACTTCTACTAGTGATCCACACACAGCTTGGATCGACTCAATCTTCTCTACCCGTCTACGCACTCAGCTGTAGATCCTTCACTCTAATGTACTCAGTGATACATATCCATTAACCAATAACACCTACTAAGTCTAGCTCGATAGTTTAATTTATTAGTGTCTAATCATGAACGTCTAATTCCAATTTATCTCAAGAGTCTTACCAAGAGTCTAACCAAGAATCTAACCCACATATATCTTGGTTTCCTTCTTTTATAACCCTATTATAGACTGAATATTGGTCCCATAAATTCTTGATATAAACTCAATACCGAATCGATACATACTCTATACAGACTCATTACATACTCCTTTTATGTCACTATCTCAATTGACTTACAATATCCATCCAACATGATATCTTTCCTATTCTAGCAACACATAATAAGAGGCACTATCGGCTTGACTTACAAATATTCCTTCACACAAGTGGTTTTCATCGACTCCAGTCGAACTCATATCCATGCTCGTTAAGTCCTTTCACTTTCTCAGCATTATGTCTTCTATCGTTTTTCGGTCATTACACTATTTGCACGCCTGCTTCTGCTGATATTATGTCATACCATCTCATGTCACATTCTATCCTTATTTTGCAACTTACTTATCTAGTGCAGCTTCCTATTCCAGTGCCTTCTCCTCCTCTTCTTCTTCTCTTTTACTTCATCTATCAAAGTATCCATCCCCTTTTCCTTTATGTTGCTTCCTTAGTCGTAGCTCCTTCCTCTTTCCTTTTGACTCTTCTCCATACTTAGGCAGAATTATGCATGAATTCTGCTCTACTATCCCTAGGCCCAACACCGTAAATCTTATTTTAATTTTTTCATGATCGTATATCTAGGCTCCCCTTTAAACCTGTCCACTAGTTGCAAAAATTATTTTTCCCATGCATCTCTTCATATAGGATTGATTGTCAATAATATATATTTCCATCCAAATATCTACACCATTAAATCCTTTCACACGATATTACAGGTGCACATTTTTTAGTTTAAGCTTATTTCCAAAGCTTAACCCATGATTTTTCTAGCCAATAAAGGTTTTGAATTTAGATTTATCCCCCTTTATCATTCTTTAATCACCTTACAAACATACCTTTGGTCATATCATAAAAATTTACAATACCATTTCTTATTCCTCCTTAGGATTTCCCCATCCAACGGCTAACCATAAATGGTGCTAACACTTGTTTTATTCCCAATCAGGCACTCTGTATGGATTAATACCCAATTCTCCTCGTCTTGCTTCAGATCCTTCAATACCTTCGATAGAACCACCCGTCAATGGTGGTCTTGGTTCTATCAAGACACAATCGATGGAAATATCCTCTGTCATATCCCTGCATTTTGATCACCAGAAGTGTTGACCTTGCCTAGTACCAAGGGGGTCAAAAGATACATTAAATAAATTAACCTAGGATATTTTTTTTAAATGTCACTTATGAGGCATGTACTTGGTATATTAATTGTCATTAAATATTATTATGCAATTAATTAGGTGGAAAATAAGTTTCCATTAATAGGAGGGCCACTTGGGAAAGCCAACTTTCCAAGGAAGAAAATTAGAAACTAAATGACAAAATCAATCAGAAAGGAAAAGTTAAAGTGCCAAAATATATGACAAAAGAATTCAAATACAAAATAGGAAACAATTGACAAAGGAGGATGCATTTTTCCTTTCTGGAGTTTAGTCATAAAAATAGGAGAGCCAAGAAAAGCTATCATAAGGAAAAATAACAACTATGGGTCAAGGAAAGAAAAGTTTCCAAATTGGATGAAGGTGGATGAAAAGGAAACATCTTTATTGTCTTAAACATGCTAATTTCGTCAAGGAGGGAGAATTTTTGGCTAGGTTTAGGGTTTAGCAAGTGGTAACTTGCTTAACAAGTGATTTACTAGCTCAACAAATCACCCAGGTTTATTTAAAGACAATTGGAGCTCCATTTCTCAGTTTGGATGTTTATTGTGTTCATGTTTATGAAGCTAATGCTTCGTTGTTGAGTGTTGTGCCTCAGGTTCTTGGGATATGTGCCCCAAGGTTCTCATTCCATCTCTCATCTTCCCCTCTTCTCTCCTTCTCATTATAGGTTACATTGGATCTATGGAGCAGCCTCTCTGAGTTGATTCAGAATTTTTTAGCAGCCTATATCCATCCATTACTGTATATCATATATCATTAATAGGTCCAATATTTTTCTATATCTCAGGGTTAAAACCTCCATGCCCTTCCTTTTATTATGTCAATAAAATACAATGTAATGATGCATAATGTTGAAGATGTTGGAATATATTTAACCCACTCACAACTTAGGATAAATTAATTAATCATTATTTGATTAATTATTCACCCACTAGCTTAATTAGTTGGCATCCACTTGCACCTTAAAGCCAATGCATGCCATATATATCCTAGGAATGATTTATTTCCAATTTTGGTTTGATATTGACCACCTTTTGACCATCCGGAATTAGTATACAGGACTTTACAACAGATTCTTCTTTATTCTACTTTTTCTATTTTTCCTGCATTTCTATGGATAAGATAAAAGCTAGTCAACTAGGAAACTGGGAGCTTTTGTTTCCAACCCATCCTCCATTATTTTTTCTCCATTTCCTAGGATTGGCATGTTTTTTCCATATCCTTAACAACTCACTCATGCTTTTTCCAACTCGTGAGGTCCTTGATAGATTTGGTAAGTGCTTTAGCCACCTATCGGGGTTTGCTATATTTTGGTAAGTCAGCCTTTTTGAGATTTATGAGTTGTTTCCATACAATTCGATTTTCCTATGAGGGATGTAATATTTATGTACACTATTATTCATCATTATTCAATGGAAGGATACACACCAATATTCATCTCTTCATTCATGTGATTCAGTCTCTTTTCTTCTCTCTATTTTTCCTGTGTATGCTTGTGAGAATTCTTAGTAGAAATATCTATTTCCTATTCTTATTATTATCATAATTGCTCATAGCATTGATCTATTATTTATACATGGTATCAGAGCTAGAAGGTTGATCAAGTTCTACAGAGTTGAGGAGATCTTCCAGTCTCCTATCCCTCTCTGAAGAAGAGCTTGTCTAGCTTACAAGATTTTCTCCTAGTTTGTTTTGTAAGTTGCAGAGATTTTATTATTGAGCACATCAATTCAGAAATATGGATTCTTATTCAGATATAATTCTTACTTCCTTCAACTACCATGAATGGAAATCCAAAATATCCATTCTATTGCGCAGTAGAGGATTATACAGAGTTACACTAGCTTTGGAGAATGAGCCCAATGTTGTGATTAAGAAAGCTAAGTGGCATAATAGGTTGGATGAAGCCTATGGATTTCTTTGCCTCTCTATTTCTCCTGATCTAATCTTTAATCTATATTTTTTTACTACTCCAAACCAAGTATGGACTCAATTGGAGTCTCTCTTTGGAGTTCAAGATGAGCTAAGAGCAAATCAATTGGAGATTGAGTTATTCTCATTGAGTCCAAGAAATTTTGAATATCTTGAGGGTTTATTCACCAATTTCAAGTCACTTTTTCTAATACTCAAGAAATGTTGGATTGAGAAAGAATATGATCAATTAATCCTTTCCATTCTTTCAAAATTGGGTCCTGATTACTCAGTTTTTGTGTCTACCTTTCATGCAACTAGGCTTGCTATTCCTAAGTGGAAAATGCCTTCTTTAAATTCTTTTCTTGATTCACTAACAAAGGAGAAAGATAAATTGATCCATATGGGTGTCCTTAATTCTTCAAAGGGCGAGGATCATGGTCTCTTGGTTCAAGGAAGCAAGAAATTCAAATCAAAAGAGAAGCAAATTGTGAAGAAGCCAAAGTCAGAAATTGAAGATGAAGATTCATATGAAGATTTAACGAAGAAAGTTAAAAAGAAAGGGAGCACATACAAGTGTTATTATTGCAGCAAGGGTTTTCATTCAGAGAATAAGTGTTTCAAGAAGAATATGGACATCATGTATTAGCTTCTTGAGAAGCACAAGATCGAAATTCTAGATGAACTAGAGAAGCCTGTTGATTCCTCAGAACAATGTCATACTGCACAGTTCCAAGGTGATATAACTTATGCTTTGAGTGCAAGAGTTATCTCCTTTTCTCATATCTCTGATATATCAGAATCATAAATATCATAACCTTTCTTTGATGATCCTCCTCTCAGTCTACTAGATTCATCTCCCAAAAATTATGATTTTTCACTAGATAATGACTTACCTTTGAGCAGCGCTTCCTCACAATCTTGTATATCTAATTTAGAATATTGTTTTTAGGCTGATATGCATGCCATGGAACATATAATACCACCATCCATACCATCTAGCATACCTCTGAATAATCCAAATACTATACAAATTCCAAGATCACTAGTTGATTCCTCATTGGTCTCTTATGCAGTGATATTTATCTTACATGGTTTGAAGTCTTTCCTATATTTCATTGGCTGGTTATCCATGTACTTATTCATATTTGGAATGATATTAAAAATGTTTGGATATGTTCTAAACAATTATGGTTTAGATCTTATGCCCATCCATCATTCAGATTTTTACACCTATCAGTTTACCCCAATTGCTCATAATTTTCCTAGTCTAGCCCTATATCCTCATGGAGCCACTGAATCCTTTGTCCTTTCTGTTCCATATGATACTATTTATGATATATCAGAGTTTTATAAGCCTCATATAATATCTATACAGGTGCTAAATCATATTGGAATATTGACATGTGATTCACATCACAATTTTGTAGCTATTCAGGGAATTGGGTGTGAAATAAATTGCCTTATTTTTTTTACTCTTTGGAAAGGAGTATGCACAGATATCTTTTCCATTTCATATTATTTTTGTATATCAGAGTTTGACAGCAGAAAGAATCATTCAGATAATTCTCCTACTTCACCAGTTGATGAGATACAAGGAGTCTCTCCTCTTCCTTCTTGCAGGTTCTACACTCCAACACATGATCATGGAGTTCATGATTTCTTCAACAAGTCTTCCATCCAGAAGTAGTTCACTCAGCGGATTCAAGTGAATATAATAATATGTTGAAGACATATTATTTCAAAAAAAATTCCTTGTCCTTTCTTGAGGGAGGGTTTTTCCCATGTGGTTTTGCCTCTTTCCTCATTTTTATGGACATAATAATTGTTAAAGGGTGACCATAGCCTTGTTGGTGGGACCTATATCCATCCATATTTTTTGTCATACCATCATAAATTTAGACTTATAGGGGGCTTTTGGAATATATTTAACCCACTCACAACTTAGGATAAAATAATTAATCATTATTTGATTAATTATTCACCCACCAGCTTAATTAGTTGGCATCCACTTGCACCTTAAAGTTAATACATGCCATCTATATCCTAGGAATGATTTATTTCCAATTCTAGGTTGATCTTGACCAACTTTTGACCATCTAGAATTATTATATATGAATTTACAGCAGATTCTCCTTTATTCTTCTTTTTCTGCTTTTTCTGCTTTTCCTGCTTTTCTGTGGATAAGATAACATCTAGTCAACTAGGAAACTAGGAGCTTTTGTTTCCAACCCATCCTCCATTAGTTTTTCTCCATTTTCTGGGATTAGCATTTTTTTTCCATCTCCTTAACAAATCACTCATGCTTTTTCCAACTCGTGAGGTCCTTGATAGATTTGGTAAGTGCTTTAGCCACCTATGGGGGTTTGCTATATTTTCGTAAGTCAGCCTTTTTGAGCTTTATGAGTTGTTTCCATAAAATTCGATTTTCCTATGAAGCATGTAATATTTATGTACACTATTATTCATCATTATTCAATGGAAGGATACACACCAATATTCAACTCTTCATTCATGTGATTCAGTCTCTTTTCTTCTCTCTATTTTTCCTGTGTATGCTTGTGAGAATTCTTAGTAGCAAGATCTATTTATTGTGCTTCTTATTATAATAATTTCTCATAGAATTGATCTATTATTTCTACATGGTATCAGAGCTACAATGTTGATCAAGTTCTACAGAGTTGAGGAGCACTTCTAGTCTCCTATCCCTCTTTGAAGAAGAGCTTGTCTAGCTTACAAGATTTTCTCCTAGTTTGTTTTGCAAGTTGCAGAGATTTTATTCTTGAGCACATCAATTAAGAAATATGGATTATTCATCACCTATAATTATTAATTCCTTCAAATACCATGAATGTAAATCCAAAATCTCCATTCTATTGCGCAGTAGAGGATTATACAGAGTTACACTAGCTTTGGGGAATGAGCCCAATGCTGTGATTGAAAAAGCTAAGTGGCATAATAGGTTGGATGAAGCCTATGGATTGCTTTTCCTCTCTATTTCTCCTGATATACTCTTTCATCTAGATGGTTTTACCACTCCAAACCAAGTATGGACTCAATTGGAGTCTCTCTTTGGAGTTCAAGATGAGCTAAGAGCGCATCAATTGGAGATTGAGTTATTCTCATTAAGTCCAAGAAATTTTGAATCTCTTGAGGGTTTATTCACCAAGTTCAAGTCACTTGTTATAATAGTCAAGAAATGTGGGATTGAGAAAGAATATGATCAATTAATCCTTTCCATTCTTTCAAAATTCGGTCCTAATTACTCAGTTTTTGTGTCTACCTTTCATGCAACTAGGCTTGTTGTTCCTAAGTGGAAAATGCCTTCTTTAAATTCTTTTCTTGATTCAATAACAAAGGAGAAAGATAAATTGATCCATATGGGTGTCCTTAATTCTTAAAAGGTAAAGTATCATGGTCTCTTGGTTCAAGGAAGCAAGAAATTCAAATCAAAAGAGAAGCAAATTGTGAAGAAGCCAAAGTCAGAAATTGAAGATGAAGATTCATATGAAGATTTAATGAAGGAAGTTAAGAAGAAAGGGAGCACATCCAAGTGTTATTATTGTAGCAATGTTTTTCATTCATAGAATAAGTGTTTCAAGAAGAATATGGAAATCATGTCTCAGCTTCTTGAGAAGCACAAGATCAAAGATCCAGATGAACTAGAGAAGCCTGCTGATTCCTCAGAACAATGTCATACTGCGCAGTTCCAAGGTGATATAACTTATGCTTTAAGTGCCAGAGTTATCTAATTTTCTCATATCTTTGATATATATTTATTCTCTGATATATCAGAATCATAAATATCAGAACCTTTCTTTGATGATCCTCCTCTCAGTCTACTAGATTCATCTCCCCAAAATTGTGATTTTTCACTAGATATTGACTTACCTTTGAGCAGCTCTTCCTCACAAGCTTGTATATCTAATTTAGAATATTGTTTACAGGCGGATATGCATGTCATGGAAAATATAATACCACCATACATACCATCTACCATACCTCTGAATAATCCAAATACTATACAAATCCCAAGATCAGTAGTTGATTCCTCATTGGTCTCTTATGCAGTGATATTTATCTTACATGGTTTGAAGTCTTTCCTATGTTTCATTGGCTATTTATCCATGTCCTTAGTCATATTTGGACTGATATTAAACAAGTTTGTATATGTTCTAAACACTTATGGTTCAGATCTTATGCCCATCCATCATTCAGATTTTTACACCTATCAGTTTTCCCCAGTTGCTCATAATTTTCCTAGTCTAGCCCTATATCCTCATGGAGCCACTGAATCCTTTGTCCTTCCTGTTCCATATGCTACTATTTATGATATATCATAGTTTTATAAGCCTCATATCAGATATATATAGGTGCTACATCATATTGGAATATGGACATGTGATTCACATCACAATTTTGCAGCTATTCACGGAATTGGGTGTGAAATAAATTGCCTTATTTTTTTACTCTTTGGAAAGGAGTATGCACAAATATCATTTCCATTTCAGATTATGTTTGCAGATCAGATTTTTACAGTAGAAATAAGCATTCAGATAATTTTTCTACTTCATCAGTTGATGAGATACAAGGAATCTCTCCTCTTCCTTCTTGCAGGTTCTACACTCTAGCACATGATCATGGAGTTCATGATTTCTTCAACAAGTCTTCCATCCAGAAGCAGTTCACTCAGCTGATTCAAGTGAAGATAAGAATATGTTGAAGACATATTATTTCAAAATTTGGTGCGTTGTCCTTTCTTGAGGGAGGATTTTCCCCATGTTGTTTTGCCTCTTTCCTCACTTTTCTGGACATAATAATTGTTAAAGGGTGACCATAGCCTTGTTGTTGGGCCCTATGTGCATCCATATGCATCCATATTTTTTTTCATACCATCATAAATTTAGACTTATACGGGGGTGTTGGAATATATTTAACCCACTCACAACTTAGGATAAAATAATTAATTATTCACCCACTAGCTTAATTCGTTGGCATCCACTTGCACCTTGAAGTAAATACATGCCATATATATCCTAGGAATGATTTATTTCCAATTCTAGTTTGATATTGACCACATTTTGACCATCCAAAATTAGTATACAATACTTTACAGCAGATTCTACTTTATTCTTATTTTTCTGCTTTTCCTGCATTTCTATGGATAAGATAAAAGCTAGTCAACTAGGAAACTGGGAGCTTTTGTTTCCAACCCATCCTCCATTAGTTTTTCTCCATTTTCTAGGATTAGCATGTTTTTTCCATATCCTTGACAACTCACTCATGATTTTTCCAACTCGTGAGGTCCTTGATATATTTGTTAAGTGCTTTATTCACCTATGGGGGTTTGCTATATTTTGGTAAGTCAGCATTTTTGAGCTTTATGAGTTGTTTCCATACAATTCAATTTTCGTATGAGGGATGTACTGTTTATGTACACTATTATTCATCATTATTCAATGGAAGGATACACACCAATATTCATCTCTTCATTCATGTGATTCAGTCTCTTTTCTTCTCTCTGTTTTTCCTCTGTATGCTTGTGAGAATTCTTAGTAGCAAGATCTATTTCCTATGCTTCTTCTTATCATCATTGCTTATAGCATTGATCTATTATTTCTACAGAAGAGAGTGTTATAGTTAATTGATGACAGAAATTTTGATTTTATTGGCTGTAATATGATATCATAAACATTCTCTGCAATTTTTATTCCAATCTGATTCGAAATGGCTGATATTTACTCATTTTAAGTCAACCTAGTCTAGATTTGCATTGGAAAATAACTAGTTTTTTCATTTCTTACATAAACAGATTTATTTTCACCCAATAACTGATCTGTAAGTTCCTATGGGTCACTTACAGACCTAGGTCCACATATATAACTCCATAACCTCTTTTAGTTGTGGTCATACTGCCTTTTGGAACCTTCCACTAAGCAGGGTCTCTCTATGACAAAACTGCTTGTTTTTCCCAAATTGATCCAAAACTATTACGAGATTTTAAAAAGTGTTATAAATAGTTCAGAACCTTATTTTATGACTAGATATAATCTCTACAACTTTCCTAATCCACTGGTCATAATATGGATTGATATTCCCTAGTTTCACGCTTTGGTGACCTAGCAGCATGAAAGTAAGTTTCTGCAGCGTGGACTTTGAAATATCAATGGTCCCAATTATAAATGTTTTAGGGGAATGGATTTACAAATATTTACTCACTCTTGATTGATATCCTCTTCCCACTTTTCCTTTGCAAAATTTCCCTACCTAAAACCTTGATTTCCCTACTCTGTCAGTGCACTACATGGTAGATTTTGTATATCAGAAAATTTAATATAAATTTGGAGAATTGAAGAGTGTTTAGGTATGTACACCAGAATTGAGACATCACATTGGTATCATATATCTTTCCTTGGATCATCCTATGGAAATAAATCTATCACTGAAGAAATTTGCAGCCATGTCATACTATGAGAATGACTATGATGAGCAGTATGAAGAATACTGCAGAAGAAGAAATCCTCTATGTTGATGGAGGAATACTAAAAAATGAATATGATAAAAACTATTGGACATCAAATTGGGAAGAGATCAGATCTAATTCTCCAATGGTTAAGAAAAACTTGGCAGAGATCATTGAAGCATTTGAGAACATGCCTCATTGCTACGAGGACTATCTAGCTTTGGGTAGGAATATTTGTGCAAACCTTTCTATTGGAGATTATGTTTGTTTCAAGTATGGATTCTGGCCCAAGCATTATTATGAGCATTCTTTCAATATCAGCAAGCCATCCAAAGAGGAACCAAGTTGTTCCACCTCTATGAAAAAAGAAGAAGAAGAAGGAAACAAAGGTGAAGATTCCTCAAAGCCATCTGCATATTCAAGATTTAAGAATTTGGTTTTTCTTCAAATAGAGATTCTAAATATTGTGACATGAGTACCCCTAAATATGAAAAAGTATCAATTTTATTGGAGGATAATATAAATGAGGAAGATGAATATATCCATGAAGTGAAGTGCAAATCACCACAATGTGGTTGCTTAGGAGGAGAAGTTGAAGAGGAATGCACTTCAAGTTTCTTGGTGGGTTATCTCCGAATCACTGCTCAAGGTTCTGGCTCATGTATGGGTGGTGAGATATATTTTGGATCATATCCAAAATAGGTACACAAATCATATTTATAGTCAATACCACACCGCTTGGGTGTGAAGCTAAAATTTTGGTGGAAGAGCAGGCCACCATAGTATCCGTACAGGAAAATGGTAATGTTAATAACATGGATGATAAAAGTTCTGATTTTTGTAGCATCCATGTACACCTAAAACCATCTGATCCATGTAAAGATAAAAAGTCTTTACTTGCATCTGAGGACTGCAAAAGGAAGGCCAATTGTGAGGGAGATAAATTCACTCGTATTTTCCCTGTAGGTGATCACATAATCAGTGCAAAGAAGGGTGATATTGTCAATGAGGATAATATGGTGAAGGAATATTTTGGATCAGATCCAAAAGAAGAAGAAATATCATATCTGAATTCATTATTTTAATTTCCCAATGAAGTGGAAGATAAACCCCCACCAGCTAGGTGTGAACTAGGAAATCTAAAGCAGAAAAAATATGGTGCAAAGGGATGCACACAGTTCTGAAATTTGGACTCTCTTGCAACATGATGAAGTTGCATCCACATTAGAGGAGAGGCTTGAACTCACTAAAAATCCCAATACCACTATCACCATTGTGGATAGCTATGAGCCATCTAGTCTTGTAGGTGAGAAAGAAGAAAGATAGATTCATAAAGAGAAGAGCAAGTCACAGCAAGAAAATTGCAGGAAAGAAGAAGGGGGTGATTTTCCTCAAGAACCCCACTCATTTCCTTGGCCTTTGAAAATGGATGAAAATAAGATTCAAAAGGCTTTACACCTTCTCCAAGACACACACTCTTAAATGGCATACCATTGTTGGATAGCTTCTTCATTGGAAGACCAATCTTCTCTTGAATCCAAGGAGGAGATGTGGAAGGCATTGTCTACAATACAAGGGGAATTATTACAATTGCATTCTGATAGAGATGATTTGATTGAGCTTGCTGATGTGTTGCATGGAGCATACTTGAAGGATGGAGAATAAATTTGCAAACTCACACATGAGTTGTTGACCACCCAAGTTTCCTTGAAGAGCACTCAATGTGCACTCCAAGAATCCAAGATGGAGATAGAGAAACTTCAAGAGAAGTTGCAAAGGTATTACCTATCCTCCTACACACCATTCAGCCAAATTCACAAGGCTGATTGCATTGTTGAACAAAGGGAGGAATATCATGAGATGGTGGATCATGAGATGCACTTATATTTACAGGTGCTTATGAAAATCTATGAGGAAGAGAATATTGGACAAGCACTCATTGAGGTTGAGGGGAATGATGAAGTGTTCTTCACTACCAGAAATATGGTTGATCACATTCCATATGGATCAGAAAATAAAATTCCTTATTCATCCATTTATTTGGTGGATAGAGACATATTTGGAATGAAGACCTTGGGAGGTAAAAAAATTATATTTCTACAATAATTTTTTTGTTGTGATTGACATTGTCTTGACATGTGAACAGCAACAAAGGCTTATTTTGTAGCTATTATATACCTCCCATACACATGCACATGAGGTGCATTCTGATTTGCATGTGCTTGAGGAGCTTTAGGTCAAGCAATATGAAGATCAAGCACTTACATGGTTCCTAAGAGATTATGAGTTGCCTCTAGGAAAATGTTGTACAATTTTGGAGGAGGCACATGATCACACTGTAACTCAAAAAACTAATGGAGGAATTTGTGGATATATTATCTTGATTGATGAGCATTGTAGGGATTTGGCTCACAATTCTTCACCCCACACTTCTATTTCAGACACATCATGTGGGGATGAAAATTGGGTGAAAGGATTTTTTATGTTCATGCCACAAGAGGAGCATGATACTTCCACTCTTCCAGTTGAGGTATTGATGGTCAAACCATGTGGTTTGACAAGTGCATTAGTAGTAGCTGAATTATTCCCACCTGAATCATTTAGCATGAAAGTTTGTTCGTCCATTGATTGGGTGGCTAGACACATGATTGAGATGTGTGCATTGGAGGGTAAACATCTTTCTTGCATCAATGGAGAGACATTGGACACATCAAAGAAATTGTATGAGCAATGGCATGAGCATGTATGGATGCTATATGATGCTTTCAGTATACATGGAGGGGCATGGGATAACCTCCTATGTATTCATAACAACAGTGATGTGAGTTCTAGTGCTAGCTTCCACATGGATTTTCATACTTTAGAGAGGCTCAAGATGATTTGGTCCTGCATTAAGGAATTCCATGTCTGGTGGGAGAGTTTGAAAATTTTTTAGTTTGGCATGGGGAGAGATGAGCTTCTAGTATGGTGGTATGATTTTTATAACCTCATTTTCATCCTCTACAATGATAAAATTTTGTTGTTTATCCTGATGGGTGGAAGGAGGCAGATAAAACCATGGGATCATGGCATTCTTAGGAATGACATAATTCAAAAGGTGGAAGAAAAATTTGGGTCCTTACAGAGGAGGCAGTGGGATGTGGGAATTCTACTCAGTTACCTTAACTGGGTTAGCAATTTCTCTAAAAGAAGTGGTATAAGGGAAATGACTATGATCAGAGTGGTGCAACACAAACATTGTGGAAAAATTTGCAGCACTCTGTGGTGCTTCTACTTGAGGACAAGCAGACTTGCAAGGGGAGGATTTTCATATCCCCACATTTTGATCGCCATAAGTGTTGACCTTGCCTAGCACCAAGGGGGTCAAAATATGCATTAAATAAATTAACCTAGGATATTTTATTTAAATGTCACTTATGAGGCATGTACTTGGTATATTAATTGTCATTAAATATTATTATGCAATTAATGAGGTGGAAAATAAGTTTCCATTAATAGGAGGTCCACTTGGGAAACCCAACTTGCCAAGGAAGAAAATTAGAAATTGTATGACAAAATCAATAAGACAAGAAAAGGTAAAGTGCCAAAATATACGAAAAAAGCAATCAAATACAAAATAGGAAACAATTGACAAAGGAGGATGCAGTTTCTATTTTGGAGTTCAGTCATAAAAATAGGAAATCCAAGAAAAGTTGTCATAAGGAAAAATAGCACCTATGGGTCAATGAAAGCAAAGTTTCCAAATTGGATGATGATGGATGAAAAGGAAACATATTTATTGTCTTAAACATGCTAATTTCCTCAAGGAGGGTGAATTTGTGTCTAGGGTTAGCGTTTAGAAAGTGGTAACTTGCTTAACAAGTAATTGACTTGCTCAACAAGTCACCTAGGTTTATTTAAAGACAATTGGAGCTCCATTTCTCAGTTTGGATGTTTATTATGTTTATTTTTATGATTCTAATATTTCTTGTTGAGTGTTGTTCCTCAGGTTCTTGGGAGATGCGCCCCAAGGTTCTCATTACCTCTCTCATCTTCCCCTCTTCTCCCCTTCTCATTGTAGGTTACATTGGAGCTATGGACCAGCCTCTCTGAGTTGATTCGGGATTTTTTAGCATCCTAAAATGTATGGCAGAAACCATAGCTGATTTTTCAAAGAGATTCAATAAAATGTATGGAAAAATTCCTGCAAAGATAAAACCTTCATAAACATCTGCAAAACTCACATACGCCACTGCTTTTGATCATGAATTTTCCCTACTTCTAAGAGAAAGAAGAACTGTTACTTTACTGAACATGCAGGATGCAGCATTATAAGTGGAGTCTAATATATTAGCTTCTAATAGATTGAAGGGAAATACAACTCAGCAGATATATGACAGGAAGGGTAAGAAAGAGGCAGCTCCAGGGGTTTCAACATCCCACTTTGCAGAAGGTAAAATTGATGAGATGGCCAAGCTAGTTAAGACCCCGACTACAAAATTAAACAAGTTGGAACTAGAAAAGAATTCAAACAAACCTATTCAAGAAGGTGAGAGAAACCCTAATAATCAAAACCAATTCAGAAGATAGTTTGCACCTCGTTTCATACCTAGAGAAAGATAAAACAATGATATACAATGAGAAAGGAGAGAAAGGAGAGAAACTGAGGATCAAAGAGTACCACCCCCACTTCAGAATAATGTTTTTGATGAAGAAGAAATTGAAGAGGAAGTGTTCTTTGAGGATACAAACCAGGATATGAATTATTTTGGAGAGCAGTTATCTGAGGGTTTTGTCACTGAAGAAGAGTTTTTAAACTTAGAATATTATGATGCTGATATGTTTGAAATAGAAAATGATTTAGATTTTGAAGTGACTGTTGTAACTACTGATGCATATCAGACTCAGCCAAATAAAAATTTAAATTTGAGGTCAGGTCCAAAGCAAGTAGTTCAAAATACAAAGAAAAAGGTAGTTATACCTACTAAACAACATTCTGTGCTAGGTTAGAGAAAAAAAAAATTCATGATAAAAAAAGAGAAGAATGTGGAAGTTGAAGAAGTAAACAAAAGTGTGCAGAATTTTAATCGGGAAAATGAATTAGGCAAAATTAAGATTCATGTTCCTTTTACTGAGTTAATGAAGAATCCTTCTTACAAAGATTCAGTTATCAAAATGATTGGTTCAGAAAACAGTTAGCCAGTTTCTGATACAATGAATTTACAAGAAGAAAGCCCTAACATCTTTATTGGATCAGCTTTATCTAAAAAAACTGAGAATGAAGCATGTGCATCACCTCCTTTTTACATTACACTAACTATTCATAAACAGATGATACATAACTGTCTTTTGGATTCAGGAGCATCACACAACCTAATGCCAAAGGCTATCATGGAGGCTCTAGGTTTGAGTATAACAAAACCCTATCATGATTTGTATGCTTTTGATTCACAAGCTATAAAATGTTTAGGACTGATTAAAGATATGGTTGTCAGTTTGGCTCAGCTACCAATGAAGAGTGTGATTATGGATGTGGTATTAGTAGACATTACACCTAAATTTGGACTACTCCTCTCTAGATATTGGGAAAAGAAAGTTGGTGGGACTTTACAAATGGACTTAACATATGCCACCATTCCTATATTTGGAAGAGAAAACAGAAGGTTATACAGAGAATTGCAATTTGTCTATATTGTGATAGATGACAAGAACTGTTGCTAGGGTTTTAGCCCTAGCTTGTACGAATGAGTACCTACTAAGGACAATGGATTCCTTAGTATCAGTTCAATGATATTTGAATTAAAAGCTATAACTGAAATAAAAAACCTAAATTTAAACAAGTTGATTAAGCAAAACAGCAGAAAGTAAATAACATGAAGCAAAAACAGTAAATAGTAAATAATGATCTTTATTGATGTTACCTCCGATGTGGAGGTTGGTGAAGTTCGTTGCGCTGGTCCGATGTCGGTGGCTCCGAGCTTCAAGCTGCTTCTTATCTTTCTCCAATGGTGGAAATGGGCCAAAAGGGGCTCTCACGGTGAAAGTAGCTTCAATGGTGAGCTAGGGTTTCACGAGCAATTTTGGCAGAGGCAGGATACTTGTGATTGTGGATCTTGAATAAGGGGTCTCGATCACTTATTTATAGTTGGAAACCATGCGGTTTTAGGTTTAGGGTTTGCTGATTAGGGTTTCATCTTTTTAGGGTTTTTTTCTCTTTTTCCTCATTATTTTATATTTTTCTTCCCTTTTAGGGTTTTTTGCTATTTTTGGAGGAAAAAAGGGGTTTATGGCCTTTTTGGAGTTATTTTAAGCCTTTTGGAGGCTTTTTGCATGGTTTTATGGGTTTTTTGATGGAAATATGGTGGGAAAATGGACAAATGAGCCATGTAATGGGGTAGATGAGGTAGTGAACCCTTTTTGGGTGATAACAGATTGCCCCCTGATGTGCGAGGGCAAGAGCTCATCGTATGACCGATGGACATCATAAGTCATATTTGGTTTTCCTGGGGTGTGGAGAAGAGAAAGAATCAGCTGAAGTCCGGAACACCGATCTCGAACCACCTGCAAGGACTGAAAAGTACATAACCTCAATAATGGATGAGGAATCATCTGATCATCTGAACGAGGTGGGCATTCCCATGCTCGTATCAGGATATAGCATAGTAATAACAATGAGGTCCAAAATATGGGGACCTTAACATATACATGTCCTCAAATACTAAATGAGGAAGAATCTCAATAGATGGATGAGGCGGGCATTCCCATGCTCGTATCAAGATACATAAAAATCACTGTGAGGCCCAAAATGAAGGACCTATACTAGATAATCATTGTGCATATCATGAGGGTCCGGAAGGGACACAAATCTGGAACATACTGCTGAGCTGACCATGTCTGAGCTGATCATGTCTAAGATGAAAAACTGATACACTGGAATGGCAGCAGTGCTACTGAATGTGGTACTGAAGGAACTGATGCGCTGCTGGATCAGAGTGACAAGGATCACACTCGTAATGGTACACTGATCTGGAACTGAACTGGGTACTCAAAGAAGCATAGAACTGAATGGCTTCCGAATACAATCGCTAACGCAGCCCGGACATCCATGGGAACATATAACTGGGTGTTCCGAATTGACTCACCAATGTGTTAGAGTCGGGGGAAATCCGGGGTCTTCGACAAATCATGGACTGGATACGAATCCTGCACGATTCTCAACAATGCGATCAATGTGTTGAAGTCGAACATGTGAGAAACAACCATTCGGAGAGGCAATAATGATTCCTCCCGAAATGGTCCGTAGGCACGCACCACAGATGGTGATGTGTCCAAGGCGCAGGGACCTCTAGGTCTATCTTCTGGAATAAAGGATTTGTCGTCGACAGAGGGAGACCGGCAACTGTCACGGCAATGATGTTTCCTTGACAGGAGCGCAAGGTGAAAAACTGAACTGTGATAGTACTGATGGTAAGAGTGATAAACTGGTGGGACTAACTGGGCAAGTAGAGTGGGTGGACTCAAACTTCCTGTGTTCAGAGTATGATGGCGGGGATGATCGGGCAGCATATGAAACTGACTGGGGGTAAAGGGATCATAGCTATATAGGATCTGAGGGTGACTGGGCTGAGGTAGACTAAAACTATGGTAAAATGATGGGAGACTGCAGAATACTCTGAACAAAGGCGACCTTATCTGGGGTGCTACCGAGAGGATTGATCATAGCGCCAAGAGGCACAGGGGGACTTCTTCATGGGTTAGGGAACTAGCAGAAGGGTGGATATAAAGTGGTGCTATCATGTGGATTTTATGAGCCCATGACAGTTCATGCTCGTGGTTGCTTTCAATTTTAAGGAGTCTGAAAGCAAATAAGAAGACTCTGAAGTGATTTAATGGTACTTTCATGTGGATTTTACGAGCCCAGGACAGTACATGCTCGTGGTTGCTTTCAATTTTAAGGAGTCTGAAAGCAAATAAGAAGACTCTAAAGTAGTAGAATGGTACTGTCATGTGGCTTTTATGAGCCCAGGACAGTTCATGCTCATGGTTGCTTTCAATTTTAAGGAGTCTGAAAGCAAATAAGAAGACTCTGAATTAATGGCCAGGCAAGGAGGAAGTGTTTGATCAGGGAACATTTATGATGACCAGGACTGAGGGTGGGGGGGAACACTGGTGGGCCTCCTTGCGGGGTGAATGAATGGTGGAAAAATAACGAAACATTTGCAGTATGACAGGAGTGGATGGCTCATGTAAAAAGTGTGAAATAATCTGATGACGGCCGATGTGGAGCGCAAATTGATGCGGCAAGGTGTAGGGACGCAATGTTGAAATTGTACCAAGTGAGAGCGAGAAATGATCTCAAGCATCATCACGAGCTCGGAAAAATGAATCCGGCTATATAAAAAGTGTTAAAAATGGAGAGCAGCCGAAGTGGCGCATAAACCGAGGCAACAAGGTGTCGGGGCACAATGTTGAAATTGTGCCAAGTGAGAGCGAGAAATGATCTCAAGCATCATCACGAGCGCGGAAAAATGAATCCAGCGATATCAACAGTGTGAAAAAACGGAGAACTGCTGAAGTGGCGCGTAAACCGAGGTGACTAGTGGTGTCCAAAAAAATGGGCAAAAAATGACGTAGAAAAAATAATGCTACGAGGTGACCATCGTGACGGTCTCGTCGTGCTGATTCCAAAATTGTAGCTAGAGATGAATGGGACGCTATTTCTGACGAACGGGGGGTACGTCAGGCCATGTGTCGATGTGGTGCTCTATAATGGCAGGGTCAAGACCATGCATTTCGGTATAGGACCAGGCAAAGACATCACGGAATTCTTTGAAGAGTTTTTTGTATTCCTCGATCTCCTGCTCAGTGCAAGATGCTCCTAAAGCGATGAGTTCGGGGGTGCCTCCGGGGGCAGCGATATCAATTTTGATGACAGGTGAGATGTTGGCCATGTTACCCTCTTCGAAGGCATCAGGAGCAGGAATCAAGTCCTTGAACCAGTCAACCTTGGGGGGTAGGAAGTCTTTGGACTCGACTGTAAATTGGGTAGCAGTTTTAGAGGAAGATTCATCTGGGAGGAAGTAGGAACGACTGTGCATGTCATCCCAGGGATAATCTGGGGTAGTGAGAGCCTCGAGGATCTCCTCATTAGTACGAAATATCTGTGTCGTCAAATCGGTTGATGAGGGAGTAGTGACCGAAGAGATCATATAAATGGTATGAACAACTTCGGAAGGGGAAGAAACTGGGGAATGGATTTCCTCAATGGTGAGGGGTGCTGTCTCAAGATCCAGATTGTTCATCTCAAAGAGAGTGGTATGGACCTCTCCGGAAAGGGAAGAGACTGGGGAATGGATTTCCTCAATGGTGAGGGGTGCCGTCTCAAGATCCATATTGTTCATCTCAAAGAGAGCTAGTCTGTACTCGGGGAGATCGGGACAGTGATGTGAGTAATGTCCGTAGACACCACATAAGGCACAGGATTGGTTAGTGCGCAGGGATTTGTTGCGAGGCATTGGGGTTGAATCTAGATGGACAACTGGGATAGTGGGGTCGTCGTCAAGCGTTTTCATGTATTCCTGTAAAGCCGGTAAGTGAGGACATAGGTGAGTCGCATGGCCCAACTCATCGCACAGCGCGCATTTGGGAGGAGCACGAAACACAGGGGGATTTTTTACTCTCTTAGGAGGTGGGATAGCAGTGTAAGGTTGGGGGCCTCTGCCCCCAGTGGGTTTGGTAAGAGGAGGAGGGGGGTTCATGGAGGACGACGGGGTAGCGATACCGGGAGGTGGTTGACTAGTAGTGACAATGGGTTGCACCGGTTGCAGGACGACATCTGGTGTCGGCGGGGGTACGGGAGGCGAAAGATACCAAACGGGTAATCCTAAGGTTAACCCAAGGAGGCTGAGGGTAGCCATGACCAGGGCGCTAACCACTCCTGAGGGAGGGAATAGGAAAGGAATGGTATGGATGGGTGTAGCACCAATGTGACTAGGTACCAAAGGAGGTTGAGGCAACAAGGGCGGTTGATTAGTAGGAGTTCGCGTATTATGGGATAGGGTATATATGGCTTCAGAGGTGGAGCCATATTGGTTCCGTTGGGTCTGGAGGTTGGCCTCATCGGAGGACATCGTCAACAAGTGGTGGGTACCTGAGTCAAGCGTGGGTTGATCAGGAGCAGCGTAAGTGATTAGTTGTTGGGTTGGCGCGTTGGCTTGAGGAGGAGCCAACGGTTGGGTGTTCACTATGCCTTGGGTTGGTAAGGGGTTTTGCAGCACCAAAGGTGGCTGCTGAGGTTGTGGGGGATTAGGTGGTGCTTGAGGAGCCGCCTGTCCTTGGAGTTGTACATCAGCAGCCAAAAGTTTCCAAGCCCGCTCCATGTGGGGGAAAAAATGTGTGTAGTGGCCATAGACCCCGCAAATAGAACAAGGATAGTTTGTTCACAAATTTCGGCCCCTGCCGCGGTTTTGTTGGCCCTGGTTGCGTTGGTTGTTCTGGTTTTACAGCGGGTTTTCTTGGGCATAAACCTACCCTTGGGTAGTAGGTGGATTCTGAGTTTGCGCAGGTGCGGGAGCGGGCTGCGGTGGATAATATGGAGGTGGAGGCTGCACTGGTGCAGCTACTTGAGGAGGTTGTTGGTAGTGCTGTGGAGCGGGTTGTGGGTTTGCCGCAGGGGCTGGCTGTGGTTGGTAATAATGAGGTTGAGCTGGTGACGGCGCAGAAGCTGGTGCAACCTGCTGGTGATAGTAGGGCTGAGGTGCGACCGGGGGGTTGTAAGCGGGAGTCATATTACCGAAACACTGAGGTGGACATGAGGGTCCATGGGAATGGTGTTGATGTGGCATTTGAGCATACGAGTTGTTTGCTCCGGACTGTGTTATAGCCCGCGAAGGTTCAAGGCCAAGGGTAGGATGGGCTATGGAAAATGGCTGAGGCTGCGAAGAGAGACGGCCAATGATGCCTTCGGCAGCATGGGATGCCCCCGGCGTATCGTGCTGGGAGGGATTGCCGCGAGGGGCGTCAGGTATGATGGTATAAAGATAACCCTACTGGGCGTAAATAAGATCGAACTGTTGGGCTTTAAGGATAGCCTCTTCCTCCGACTGGGGTCTTTCGGCTGCCACATCCTTAGCAATGAGCAGAAGGAGGGATTTGAGGAACCAATCGAGGAAGATCCGGTCATCTAACTTGATTTTGCATAGGCTACGACGTCGCCGCCATTCATGAATGTGGTCTGTGATGTGGGTAGCCGTGTTCTGTCTACAATATAGGAGGATCTCAACGCCCGCGTCATAGAGGAAAGGTAACTGGAAGAACTGTAGGAAGGTCGAGGCCAGGGACATAAAGGTGGCATGGGTTCCATGGGGCATCTCGATATACCATTTGGCAGCAGAGCCAGTGAAAGTGCGCTGTAATAAACAGAGGCGAATGGAGTCGTCTACTATGGAATTTGAGGAACACCATAGATGGAAGGACATGATATGGTTCTGTGGGTCCTCACCTGCCTTACCCTCGAACTTAGGGATGTCAGAGGGGAGCTTGGTAGGCATGGGGGGCCACGCAGGGTTGTGTCGGATGGGGTCGTTGGTTAATCTGGCTAGGTCAGGTAGGTTAAGGCTAGCCATGTATGGTAAACTGGACGAAGGGTGTGACATGGAGGTGGGTTGGATCAAGTTGGGGCCCATGTCCCCAAGTGGAGGGGTGATGTGAGGGATGTTGCCCCCAAATGGGGGAACTAAGGTGGTGGAGGTCGGACCTACCCCACCAATGGTGGTATGAGTCACTAATGGAGTGGGAATAGTTATTCCCACTGCGGGAATCGGTATTGTGAGGGGAACAGTAGAGGGGCCTCCCATGGAGGGCATACCCATGATAGGTGTGATAACTGGTGTAGTGGTGGATGTGCCACCAACGGTCCCTCCCATGAAGGGAGTGGGATTCATGCCAGCCATGGGGCTAGTAGGGGCGGTGTAAAGGGTGTTCTTGGATTCAGGCTCTGAGTCTGAGGTAAAGTAAGGGGCGTCAGAATCTAGTGACGGAGTTCTATGCCGCTGACGAGTGGAGTTAAGTGACAAGGCTCGAGATCTACGATGAGTGGTATCAAGTGATCCATGCTGTGGGGGTTCGCCTCTGAGGCGCCGAGAATGTCTCGGGGAAGCAATGGTGATAAATGATGTCAAATCTCTGTAACTACAAAAAAGGCTCAAAAAACCCTAATGCAACCGAGTGTGCAGAAGGAGAGCTCAAAAAATAGGGCACTCAGGCCAACAATCAACTCAAAACTCCCACTGTAACAGTTGTGCTACAAATAGGCGGAGTGTCAACAAAAATGGTCAGAATACCAACAAGCAACACGTTTGCTAAAAATAGAAAACGGTGGACTCACTAGACCAAAAGGAGGTAAGGGAGCATGCAAACACCTAACTAGTAGTATTATGACTCAACTAGACATATCCTCTGCAAGGTGATGAAATCCAAGTCAGACAATATGGATAGGAAATCCAAGTGGCTAAAGTATCTCCCTACCGGGAGGGACACCGGGTAGTCAAATCCTAGAAAAATGGCAACTAAGATACCCCGTTCATGACACGTCCAGAAAGGTAAATCTGTCGCTTGGTTCTTTAACCGCAATATTCCCTATACAGGGATATTCCGAGAACTGCGAAAGGTAGCCCTTCAGTTACTGAATGGAGTTCGGTATTCCACTCAGACCTTCGGAACCAATCTCACGACTTCAACCCTCCTAAGGGAGAGGCCTTCTGATAATCTGGTTGTGACCGTGTCAAAAAATACTAGGGGATTTTGGTTCCCTAAAGGACAACAACTATGTCTCAAGTGTAAATAACCAAGGGGTGTTATTGGAAGCCTATCCCCTTGATCCTACCTAACTACAAAAATTCTTTTGTGTTCCCCAAGTGGGGTTAGAATGTTGGTTGAGTTAAGTAGTTTTTTAAGTCTTACTTGATTTAGGTGACAGATTGTGTGCTGGTGAGGTTATGAACCCAAAAGAGAAGTGCCAGGGCAACTTCCGAAATAACAATATAATTGAATGAAACAATTTATACCATGCAAAATTTATTTGAATAAACAATGCTGAATAAACAATGCTAAAAAAAATTTAAACGATTCTGTAAACATGGGACAGAAAGGCTGTAGGGCTGCAGGTAGAATAGATGGCTGTGCAGGTGCAGAAAATATGGCAGCAAAAGGCTTGATTTCCCCCCCAGAATAAAAATTATAAAAAAAAAAAAAAAAATTTCCAGAAATCAGACCGCGGGTTTGTGGCGGAATCCCGCGGTCGGACCGCGGGTTTGAGGGAAATAGCCGCGGTCAGGTCGCGGCTTTCTGGCCGGAAAAAAAAAAAAAAAAATAGATCGCGGGTTTGAGGCAAAAAAGCGCGGTCGGACCGCGGGTTTGAGGCAAAAAAGCGCGGTCGGACCGCGGGTTTGAGGCCGACAGACGCGGTCGGGCCGCGACTGCGAAAGGAAAAGACGCGGCTTACAGCGGCCGAAAACGACAGCCGAAAGGACAAAATGGAAAATAAAACTAAAATAAAGACAGCGGAGTCACCAAAACTATTGCTAGGGTTTTAGCCCTAGCTTGTACGAATGAGTACCTACTAAGGACAATGGATTCCTTAGTAGCAGTTCAATGATATTTGAATTAAAAGCTATAACTGAAATAAAAAACCTAAATTTAAACAAGTTGATTAAGAAAAACAGCAGAAAGTAAATAACATGAAGCAAAAACAGTAAATAGTAAATAATGATCTTTATTGATGTTACCTCCGATGTGGAGGTTGGTGAAGTCCGTTGCGCTGATCCGATGTTGGTGGCTCCGAGCTTCAAGCTACTTCTTCTCTTTCTCCGATGGTGGAAATGGGCCAAAAGGGGCTCTCACGGTGAAAGTAGCTTCAATGGTGAGCTAGGGTTTCACGAGCAATTTTGGCAGAGGCAGGATACTTGTGATTGTGGATCTTGAATAAGGGGTCTCCATCACTTATTTATAGTTGGAAACCATGCGGTTTTAGGTTTAGGGTTTGCTGATTAGGGTTTCAGCTTTTTAGGGTTTTTTTTCTCTTTTTCCTCATTATTTTATATTTTTCTTCCCTTTTAGGGTTTTTTGCTATTTTTGGAGGAAAAAAGGGGTTTATGGCCTTTTTGGAGTTATTTTAAGCCTTTTGGAGGCTTTTTGCATGGTTTTATGGGTTTTTTGATGGAAATATGGTGGGAAAATGGACAAATGAGCCATGTAATGGGGTAGATGAGGTAGTGAACCCTTTTTGGGTGATAACAAGAACCCTACAAATAATCTCTTGTATGTTGTTGACAAGGATTTGGGTACTTGTATGTTTCATTTTAGTGATGATGATAATTCTGCTGGTTTGTTACAGGTTGAAAAACAAAATCCAGTTAAATGCATTAGGGAATAAGAAGATGAACTTTGGCAATTATACTTTAATGGATCATCTTGTAAGGAAGGTGCTGGAGCAAGGGTTCTTTTAATATCTCTTGGTGGTGAAATAGTAAAGCTAATGTATAAATTGGAATTTATTTCCACCAATAATATTACAGAATATGAATCTTTTTTGTTAGGTTTGAAAGCTGCAAAAGATTTAGGCATTCGGCAGATTTCTGTATATGGCGACTCCGAGTTCGTTGTTCAGCAGGTGAGGAACAACTATCAAGTGAAACAAGATTTATTGAAAGTGTATCGTAATGAAGTATGGGATATGATAGACAATTATTTTTTGGCTTTTAACATTACTTATGTTCCTATGGACCATAGCCAAACTGCTGATTCTTTGGCCCTAGTAGCCACACATTTTAGAATTCCCAAAACAACATAGCTAAAGTATCCTATTGAGGTTAGGTATAGACCTTCTGTGCCTGATAATGTAAAGCAGTGGAAATTTTTTGAAGATGACATTGAAATAAAAAGGTTTCTAGAGCTGACAGGTGATTTTTCCAATTCCCTGATCGATCAAGAAGAAGATGACGAGGTTGAAGATTTTGAAGATATTTCTGAAAATGAGATTGTTGGCCACAAGATTATTGAACTTAAAAGTAATATCATTCCTAAAGGTTTGGTTCCATTAGAAAGAATATTTTCAAAATATGATACACCTTTAAAACCTGTTGTGTAGTATTCAAAATAAAGTGTGGTGGATTGTAATATTGGTTCTCCAGAACATGCTAGAATGGTGAAGATTTCAAAAGCACTCACAGCAGAATAGAGAAACAGGTATATTAAGTTGTTAAAGGAGTATGTTGATTTTTTTGCATGGTCTTATGAAGACTTGAATACATATGATACTAGGATTATACAACATAAAATACCTTTAAAACCGAATGTTAAACCTTTCCGACAGAAATTAAGGAGGATAAATCCAGCTTTGTTTCCTGTTATTCAAAAAGAAGTGAAGAAGTTATTAAATGCCAAGATCATTATTCCCCTCAGGTATTCTTCATGGGTTTCCAATTTAGTTCCTATCAGGAAAAAGAATGGAGAAATCAGAGTGTGTGTTGACTTTAGAAATCTGAATAGGTCTTCATTGAAGGATAATTATCCTTTGCCCAAAATAGAACAAATATTGCAGAAGGTAGTTGGTGCACAACGGATTTCTATGGTTGATGGTTTTTAAGGATATAATCAAATTGCCATGCATCCTAATGATAAGGAAAAAAAATATTTTACTACTCCCTGGGGAACTTTCATGTATCATAAAATACTTTTTGGATTAATGAATGCTGGAGCAAATTTTCAAAGAGCTATGGATATAGCATTTGTGGGGGGGAGAGACAAATTTGTAGTGATTTACTTAGATGATATTACAATCTTTTCACAATCAGCTGATGAACATCTAAAATAATTGAAATAGACTTTTCTGAAATGCAAAAAATATGGTTTATCTCTTAATCCAAAGAAATCACATTTTGCTATACAGGAAGGTAAATTATTGGGTCATTTAGTTTTAGCTGATGGCATAAGGATTGATCCAGAGAGGGTGAAAGCAATATTGGAAATAAGTCTACCAATGAGCAAAAAAGATGTACAATCTTTCATTGGTAAAATCAATTTTCTGCGCTGGTTTATACCAAATTTTGCTGAGACTTTCAAACAGATTACAACCACGCTGAAGAAGGATCAAGAAGTCAAGTGTACTGCAGAAGCAAAGAATTCATTCGAAAAAATTAAGATGGCTCTCACTGAAGCTCCAGTATTAGTAAGTCCATATTTTACAAAATAATTTCTAACCTTTTCTTTTGCATCTAAAGATACCTTGGTTGTTGTTTTATTACAGAAGAATAAGGATGGTCTTGAACAACCTATTCCATTCTTCAGCTAAAATCTTAGAGATTCGGAGTTAAAATATAGCATTTTAGAGAAACAGGCTTACTCTTTGGTTAAAGCTTTGAAATTTTTCAGAATCTATGTTTTGCATTCCAAAGTTATTGCTTATGTGCCTAATGCTGCCATAAAAGATGTTTTGACTTAGCCTGACAATGAGGGAAAAAGAGGAAAGTGGATTGCAATAATCATGGAATATGATGTGGATATCAGACCTACAAAGCTAGTAAAGGGACAGGGTCTATCTAAACTATTAGTTGATTCAAATTACCAAGCTTTAGGACTACATCTGATGGCAGAACAACCAACACAGGAAGAAAATCAAGCGGTGCTAGAGAAAGAGAAGATTATGGATTTCTATTCAGCATCTACATGGTATGCAGACATTGTATACTTTCTTTTGTACTTGCAATGTCCAGAACACTTAGACAAAAAAGCTGCTAGGTCTTTGAAGTTGAAAACCACTAAGCATTGTTTGGTAGAACAACAGTTGTTTTGGAAAGATCCAAGGGGAATTCTACTTAGATGCTTAGATAAACTTGAAATTGAAGGAGTAAATTCTGAATCTCATGAAGGTGCTTGTGGAGGTCATAAGTATTGGAAGGAAACATCATACAAAATTCTAAGAGCTGCATACTATATGCCCTATTTATTTTCAGATGTATATCAATAGGTAAGAGCATGTATCCCTTGTCAGAAATTTGCTGGTAAACAAAAGTTGTTGTCATTACCTTTAAAACAAAATGGAGTAAATGCCCCTTTTCATCAGTGGGATTTGGACTTCATAGGAGAAATAAATTTATCTTCCTCATTCAGAGTATCAGGAAAATGTTGAAGCATAATAGAAGATCATGGGATTCTATGCTAAAGTATGCATTATGGGCAGACAGAATAATAGTTAAGCAAGCAATTGGAAATTCTCCTTTCCAATTAGTATATGGCACAGATGCATTTTTTCCTGTTCAGTTGGGTATCCCAGTGATGAGGTTTTTTCAAGATTGTCAGAAGGAACCTAATGATATGCAAAGAAGAATTTATGCAATGATAGAGTTATAGTAGAAACGAGAAAAAGTGGAAGAAAAGGCACAGCTATACAGGTTGAATATTAAAGAAAGATTTGATAGGAAGATCAAATATAATACTTCTTTAGTGGCAGACATGGTTTTGAGATGGGATGCTAGGAAGGAGCAGAAAGGAAAGTACGAAAAGTTTGATAACCTTTGGTTTGGTCCTTTCATAGTATCAAACTTTTTGGAAAACAATACTTTTGTTCTACATACCTTCGAGGGTAAGGAGTTGTCAAATCTAGTTAATGGACGATTCCTCAAGCATTTTTATAGTTTTTGAGATGGATACTGGACTTTCATTGTATATACCGGTGTGAATAAATAGAATAAGGACTCCATAACCCAATGGAAATTTTGCAGACTAGCAGGTAGCAGCACAGAAGGCACTGGTCTACAGGTTCTTGAAGCCTCACAAGGAGGACTTCATCCCATAGCAGGAGCCAGATGTTAGGTAATGTTTTTGTTTTCCATTGTTTTTTATACTTTTATTTATATTTTGAAGCTTTCTTTTAATTTTTATTTCTAGAAAATTTTGTTGATAAAGATAGTATGATTGTTTCCATTAATTCTCATGATTTTTTATTTCTTAGTTTATTTTTACAAATTTTTCTTTGATTTTATAATCAAAGGGCTTATATAAGACTTATATAGATTAAAAAGTCTAAAAATAGCATAAAACTTAAATTGAAACTCCTAATCCAAGTTTAAACCTTTATCATTAGCTTAATATTTTGAAAATCATTAACCCGGACTTTCTTGTAGCGCAAGACAAAAACAGATGCACAAAGGCACTACAAGAAATCCGCGTAAGCTAAAATCATCATTTTCTGGTTCAATTTCTTTAGGATTCTCACAGTTGAGATGTCAATCACATTGTGTGATGGATTTGATATCTATCTTTTGTAGTTTAATCACTGAGGAAGGTGGAATATCATCATGATGGAGAAATCATGGCGGTATCTTCCAGAGCGGATATAATAATGATAGCAGAGTATAATGAGACAAAGGTGTATGGAATTATGTTTTTATCTTAAATGCGCGAACAACAAATGAAGATTGTGGAAAAAAATTAGTGCTTGGTAATCAGGATTTTGAAACAGAGCAAAAATTAGTGCTTTCAGGAGCGGTTGGTAGGAGTGGTCTAAGTAGACAGAGAAAGGTGGAGCATGCAATTCAACACCTGACAGTTGAGATAACAAGATTCCAGCAGTAGAATTAGTCATTTTAACAGGTAGTCCATGTACCATTGCCAAGGTTTATTAATTTGGGGTTTTTATGAACAAATGACTAATGACAAAATTGAAGGAAGAGTATTAGTTTTGAACTTAATCCATATTAAATGATGAATTGTTAATCAATGGATTTAAAGCATTCATCATTCAAATAGAAGAATTCAAAGTAGAGTCTTTTGGGTTTCCCTATACTGTATTCTCTGTTAGTTTGTTAATATTTGAAGACAGTTAGACTACGGTGTATTGATAGAAGCTGTTTAACTATAGTTCAAAATGAAAAAGAGTGGAAATACCAATAGGGCAAAACCCTCAGACTTAAGCTAGGTGAAAAACTTTCCAGATTGTGCACAGTTGTTTGTAGAAGCAGGATGGTTATTGTTCTTCAAAAAGATTGCAAGTTACCATTCATAGGTTTCTTACAAGTTTGCTCAATGTTTAGACAAGGATATAGTGTCTTTTGACACCTTGAAGTTCAAATTAACCGGGGAATTACTAGATGAAGAAATAGGGATTCTGGATGAGGGAGAGTTCTGGTTCAAAAAGGTGCCTTTCACCTTTGATGCTCAGAGATATTTTCTTCCTGGTGTAGTTGCAGACTGTGGAAAAGGTGTTCCAATTCAAAACTTTAAAGCTAAGTGGATTGAGCCCATTAAAGTCTTGCAAAGCTATGTCACCTATGAGGGTAGATTTACCTTTTTTTTCAATAATCATTTTAGATTCCTTCAACATCTTAGTCATGAATCTAAAATGAACCTTCCTTTCTTCTTTTTGAAAAGCTTACAGAAGATGCAATGTAGGGTGAGAGGGCACCAGGACCATACAAAATAATCTATTTTTCACCATGGGCCCATAAAGCTCATCATAAATATTGTATTGCAGAAAAGGGAAAAGACATGGGAGCACTTCATATTTTGGTCAGTTTTCAAGACTGATCAGGAGGAACAGTATCAGAGAAGACAAGTAGATAAAGGTCAAACTCTGATTAAGAATCTTAGAAAAAAGGTAACAATTAAAGATGAAGAAAATGATAAACCAAGAGAAGCTTCAAATCAAGAAAATGAAACTTTGAGTTTGGATAGCGAGTTAATGATGAGGAAAGAAAAGTTTTATAGTAAGAGATGAAAGAAACTGAGCCTGTTGAAGAAGTTTTACCTGCAAAATCAATTCAAGATGTAAAATAAGGTATTGAGGAGCAGAAGCAAATCCCTATTACAGTACTATCTAAAGAGGATGAAAAATACTTATTTGATGAGGATAGAATTCCTGTTACTAATGAAGCTAGGGTTTGTGCTAAGCAAGAAATTCACCCTCATTGTGATGAAGAAACAATGTCAAGAATAAAAAAATGAAAGTTGTTGAATTTGCCTCAATAACTCATCAAGGAAAGGCTCTGAAGATGTTGGGAGAGGTTGCAGCAGTCTGGAGAGCTAAGACAAGGCCGAAGAACAAACTTAGGTTAAACCTGAAAAAGCTACTGAATCCCAAATTGGCTAAAGAAAAGGTTACAGTAATAGAGAATTCATCATCTGAAGAGAAATTGGATGACAGTGAAGATGTCAATAAAGGTAAAAAACCAATAGAATCAGAAAAAAAATCTGTCTTCACTGATACTAAGATCTTTGATATTTTTCTGCAAATTCGAAATCAGATGTTTCAAGAACAACAGCAAAATGAGGTAAAGAGTTCTTGCCTAGAAAAAAAAGAGATGGTTGAAGAAGAAGTTCAATGCAATGCTGAAAATGAAGAACATCCAAAGCTTCCTATGACCTCCATAGAGGTTATGAAAGAGGATGAAGAAATCTATAAGAAACTAAAAATCCCATGGATACAAGGAATGGAAACAATATCAGGAGACAAATGTATTGATTCTGAAAAAGAAAACCTACAAAGAAGCATTAAACAATACAAGTCCCAAATTGAATATATCCATGAAGCAAATGATGGATTAGTTACTGCAAATAGGAAAATTAGAGAAGATTTGGAAGAAGTTAATAGTCATTACCAGGAGTTGATTACAGTTTCAAGAGAAGCACTTAAAAGGAAAATGAAAACAAAGTATCAGTTCACAGAGTTAAGGCAAACCATCCAGGAGCTACAATAGCAGAATGAGGAGCTAACAAGGAGGGTTGCAGAATTGGAGATAGATCAATTGAAAGCGAGAAGGAAAGCTCATGCCTTGGAAGGAATTGCTTTACTAGCTGAAGTAGCTAAAGATTTGTAAAGTTAGTCAAGAAAGTCAGTTATTAGTTAAGTTTCAAAGGTTATTTTATTTTTGTATAATGATAGTTTAGATTGAAATATTTGGTAAATAGCCTAAAAGGCAATTAGGGTTCAGTTATTCTACTGATTTTGAAGGAATAGGATAAATGTAAGTCTGAAAGAAGACAATGGGTTTGATTTTTTTGCTAACAAGGAGAGGCTATCCGGATTTGTTTACGATCTAAGTAAAGACTCTTATGTGTTTTTCAGGATTGAACTATGAAATGTATGCACTATATGCCCTTCAGATTATTGACTGGTTTTATTTCTAATTTGTGTTAATTACTCAGTTGGTATATTCATTTCCTGTTTAATTTTTTATGCTTGAAATTCTTGCTAACTGTGGGTGAAACTCAGTATTGTGTTTTCTGTTGGATTATGGTTTATATTTTATGCATCTCAGTCATTCAAATTCTCATGATTTAGTGTTTACTTTGGTTTTATGAATTTTTTCCCTCTTGTCTTCAAACTACTCAACCAAAAAACCTTGAAAACCCTAGAAAACCCTATTTTATTTTATTGTGATTATTGAGATTGTGTTGGCTTGTTCTCTTGTAGTCTGGGAACAATTTCTGGCACTAACATATTTGGCACCATTGTTTAGGATGAAGTTGAAAACCTATTTTCCCTGGCATATTTATCATTTCACTGGTTTTAAGAGGTGAACTTAAACTAGAAAATATTAAAGACTACTTTTCACTAGTATTTCACAATGGCTACTAAGGGAGTTGGAACAAGAAACAGACCTAGTTCACCTTTACAGTTGGTTGTTTCAAACACGGAACAGATACTGAAAATAGCTAGGAAAATCAAAATGTCTCAGCCATCACCAAACCTATGTAACCCTGATTAGTTAGATATTTCATCACCTTTATCTCTTTTGAAGGGAGAAGAACAAAATTCACCTTGGTTGAAGCCTATAATTACTGTCAGTAATTTTCAAGTTTTCACTGACCCTCAATCCTTCAAGAAAACAAAGATAATATCTCCTGGAAAAATTCCTCTATTTCATCTAAAAGTTGGTAAAACTCAATTCCATCCAAGTTTCAGTCAAGTATTTCCATCACCAAAACCAGTCAACTTAATGATGGCAGCTCAAAATCAGCCATTAGATATGATGGACCGAATGGTTGCAGCTAGGTATGCACCTTTAGTTTTGCCTTGGCCATTGAATGCACTTCCTAGAGGTGATTACCAGAAATACCTGCCTAGGTTTAATGGAGAAGGTGAAGCCACAGCTAAGGAGCATTGTGATACTTTCCTTAGTTATGCTTATAATCAGAATATTGAGGCTAAGGATGTATGGATGAGGATGTTTGTACAAAGTCTTGATGGAGATGTCAGAAAATGGTTAAGGGAGTTGCCCACAAATTCTATCACTGTCATAGAAGAACTTCATGACCTTTTCATGAGACAATGGGGTGACACCAAGGATCATACATATTATATAACTAAGTTTGGAGAAATTAGGAGAAATAAGGATGAAACCATAGCTTATTTTTTGAAGAGATTCAATAAAATGTATGGTAGAATTCCTGCAGAGATAAAACCTTCAGAAACATCTGCAAAACTCACATGCACCTATGCTTTTGATCATGAATTTTCCCTACTTCTAAGAGAAAGAAGACTTGTTACTTTACTGAACATGTAGGATGTAGCATTAGAAGTGGAGTCTAATATATTAGCTTCTAATAGATTGAAGGGAAATACAGCTCAGCAGATATATGACAGGAAGGGTAAGAAAGAGGCAGCTTCAGGAGTTTCAACATCCCACTCTACAGAAGGTAAAATTAATGAGATGGCCAAGCTAGTTAAGATCCTGACTGAAAAATTAAATAAGTTGGAACTAGAAAAAAATTCAAACAGACCTGTTCAAGAAAGTGGGAGAAACCCTAATAACCAAAACCAATTCAGAAGATAGTTTGCACCTCATTTCATACCTAGAGAAAGATGAAACAATGATATACAACAAGAAAGGAGAGAAAATGAGGATCAAAGACTACCACCCCCACTTCAGAATAATGTTGTTGATGAAGAAAAAATTGAAGAGGAAGTGTTCTTTAAGGATACAGACCAGGATATGAATTATTTTGGAGAGCAGTTAACTAAGGGTTTTGTCACTGAAGAAGTATTTTTAAACTCAAAATATTATGATGCTAATATGTTCCAAACAGAAAATGATTTAAATTTTGAAGTGACTGCTGTACCTGCTGATGCATATCAGACTGAGCCAAAGAAAACTTTAAATTTGAGGTCAGGTCCAAAGCAAGTAGTTCAAAATCCAAAGAAAAAGGTAGTTATACCTACTAAACAGCAGTCTGATCATGGGTTAGAGAAAAAAACAAATTCATGATAAACAAAAGAAGAGTGTACAAGTTGAAGAAGTAAACAAAACTGTGCAGAATTTTAATTTGGAAAATAAATTAGGAAAAATTAAGATTCCTATGCCTTTTACTCAGTTAATGAAGAATCCTTCTTACAAAGATTTAGTTCTTAAAATGATTGGTTCAGTAAACATTTAACCTCTTTCTGATACAGTGAATTTACAAGAAGAAATCCCTAAAATATTTATTGGATCAGCTTTAGCTGAAAAAACTAAGAATGAAGCAGGAGCATCACCTCCTTTTTACATTACACTGACTATTCATGAACAAATGATACATAACTATCTTTTGGATTTAGGAGCATCACACAACCTAATGCCAAAGGCTGTCATGGAGGCTCTAGGTTTGAGTATAACAAAACCCTATCATGATTTGTATGCTTTTGATTCATGAGCCATAAAATGTTTAGGAGTGATTAAAGATATGGTTGTCAGTTTGGCTGAGCTACTAATGAAGAGTGTGATTATGGATGTGGTAGTAGCAGACATTACACCTACATTTGGACTTCTCCTCTCTAGATCTTGGGCAAAAAAAGTTGGTGGGACTTTACAAATGGCCTTAACATATGCCACCATTCCTGTATTTGGAGCAGAAAATAGAAGGTTATACAGAGAATTGCAATTTGCCTATATTATGACAAATGACAAGAACCCTACAAATCATCCCTTTTATGCTGTTGACAAGGATTTGGGTACTTGTATGTTGCATTTTAGTGATGATGATAATTCTGCTTGTTTTTTACAGGTTGAAAAATAAAAGCCAGTTAAATGCATTAGGGAACAAGAAGATGAACTTTGGCAATTATACTTTGATGGATCATCTTGTAAGGAAGGTGCTGGAGCATGGGTTCTTTTAATATATCCTGGTGGTGAAATAGTAAAGCTAATGTATAAATTGGAATTTATTACCACCAATAATATTGCAGAATATGAAGCTTTGTTGTTAGGTTTGAAAGCTACAAAATTTTTAGGCATTCAGCAGATTTCTATATATGGCGACTCTGAGTTGGTTGTTCAGCAGGTGAGGAACAACTATCAAGTGAAACAATATTTGTTGAAAGTGTATCGTAATAAATTATGGGATATGATAGACAATTTTTTTTTGGCTTTTAACATTACTTGTATTCCTAGGGACCATAACCAAACTATTGATTCTTTGGCCCTAGCAACCACACTTTTTAGAATTCCCAAAACAACACAACTAAAGTATCCTATTGAAATTAGGTATAGACCTTCTGTGCCTGATAATGTAAAGCAGTGGAAAGTTTTTGAAGATGACATTGAAATAAAAGGGTTTTTAGAGCTGATAGGTGAGTTTTCCAATTCACTGATTGATCAAGAAGAAGATGATGAGGTTGAAGATTTTGGAGGTATTTCTGAAAATGAGATTGTTGGCCACAAGATTATTGAATTTAAAAGTAATTTTATTCCTAAAGGTTTGGTGCCATTAGAAAGAATATTTTCAAAAGATGATACACCTTTAAAACCTATTGTGCAATCTTCAGAAGAAAATGTGGTGGATTGTAATATTGGTATTCCAGAACATCCTAGAATGGTGAAGATTTCAAAAGCACTCACAGCAGAACATAGAAACAAGTATATTAAGTTGTTAAAGGAGTATGTTGATGTTTTTGCATGGTCTTATGAAGACTTGAAGACATATGATACTAGGATTATACAACATAAAATACGTTTAAAACTGAATGTTAAACCTTTTCGACAAAAATTAAGCAGGATAAATCCATCTTTGTTTCATGTTATTGAAAAAGAAGTCAAGAAGTTATTAGATGCCAAGATCATTGTTCCCCTTAGGTATTCTTCATGGGTTTCCAATTTAGTTCCTATCAGGAAAAAGAATGGAGAAATCAGACTTTGTGTTGACTTTAGAAATCCGAATAGGTCTTCATTGAAGGATAATTATCCTTAACCCAAAATAGAACAAATATTGTAGAAGGTAGTTGATGCACAAAGGATTTATATGGCTGATGGTTTTTCAGGATATATTCAAATTGCCATGCATCCTGATGATAAGGAAAGAACAACTTTTACTACTCCCTGGGGAAGTTTCATGTATGATAAAATGCCTTTTGGATTAATGAATGCTGGAGGAACTTTTCAAAGAGATATGGATATAGACTTTGTGGGGGGGAAGAGACAAATTTGTAGTGATTTAATTAGATGATATTACATTCTTTTCACAATCAGATGATGAACATCTAAAACACTTGAAACTGACTTTTCTGAAATGCAAAAAATATGGTTTATCTCTTAATCCAAAGAAATCGCATTTTGTTGTACAGGAAGGTAAATTATTGGGTCATTTAGTTTCAGCTGATGGCATAAGGATTGATCCGGAGAGGGTGAACGCAATACTGAAAATAAGTATGCCAAGGAGCAAAAAGGATGTACAATCTTTCATTGGTAAAATCAATTTTCTCCGCTGGTTTATACCAAATTTTGCTGAGACTATCAAACAGATTACAACCAAGCTAAATAAGGATCAAGAAGTCAAGTGGACTGCAAAAGCAAAGAATTCATTCGAAAAAATTTGGATGGCTCTCATTGAAGCTCCAGTATTAGTAAGTCCAGATTTTACAAATAAATTTCTAACCTTTTCTTTCGCATCTGAAGATACCTTGGCTGTTGTTTTATTACAGAAGAATAAGGACGGTCTTGAATAGCCTATTGCATTCTTCAGCAAAACTCTTAGAGATTCAGAGTTAAAATACAACATTTTAGAGAAACAGGCTTACGATTTGGTTACAGATTTGAAATTTTTTAGAATCTATGTTTTGCATTCCAAAGTTATTGCTTATGTGCCTAATGCTACCATAAAAGATGTTTTGCCTCAACTTGACAATGAGGGAAAAAGAGGAAATTGGATTGCCAAAATCAAGGAATATGATGTGGATATCAAACCTACAAATCTAGTAAAGGGACAGGTTCTAGCTAAACTATTAGCTGATTCAAATTGCCAAGCTTTAGGACTACATCTAATGGTAGAACAACCACCACAGGAAGAAAATCAAGCAGAGCTGGAGAAAGAGAAAAATATGGATTTCTATTCAGCATCTACATGGTATGCAGATATTGTATACTTTCTTTTGTACTTGCAATGTCCAGAACACTTAGAAAAAAAAGCTGGTAGGTCTTTGAAGTTGAAAACCACTAAGTATTGTTTAGTAGAACAACAGTTGTTTTGGAAAGTTCCAAGGGGAATTCTACTCAGATGCTTAGATAAACTTGAAATTGAAAGAGTAATTTCTGAATCTCATGAAGGTGCTTGTGGAGGTCATAAGTATTGGAAGGAAACAGCATACAAAATTCTAAGAGTTGGATACTATTGGCCCTCTTTAATTTTAGATGTATATCAGCAGGTAAGAGCATGTATCCCTTTTCAGAAATTTGTTGGTAAACAAAAGTTGTTGTCATTACCTTTAAAACCAATTGTAGTAAATGCCCTTTTTCAGCAGTGGGGTTTGGACTTCATAGGAGAGATAAATCCATCTTCCTCAAGGAAGCATAAGTGGATTTTGACTGCAACAGATTTCTTTACTAAGTGGGTAGAATCTATTCCCACAAGAAATGCCACAGATAAGGTGATCATAGATTTCATTGAAGAAAATATTTTTAGTATATTTGGATGTCCACAAAAAATATTGACTGATAACGCTAAAGCCTTTAAATCTATGGCTATGGGGTCATTTTGTGAAAAGAATGGTATCCTGTTGAAACACTCAACTCCTTATTATCCTCAGGGTAATGGCTTAGCTGAGTCATCTAATAAAAATATCATTCAGAGTATCAAGAAATTGCTGAAGCATAATAAAAGATCATGGGATTCTATGCTAAAGTATGCATTATGGGCAAAAAGAATAACAGTTAAGCAAGCAATTGGAATTTCTCATTTCCAATTCCTATATGGTACAGATGTAGTTTTTCCTGTTCAGTTGGGTATCCCAGTGATGAGGATTTTTCAACATTGTCAGGAGGAACCTAATGATATGCAAAGAAGAATTTATGTAATGATAGAGTTATAGTAGAAATGAGAAAAAGTGGAAGAAAAGGCACAACTGTACAGGTTGAATATTAAAGAAAGATTTGATAGGAAGATTAAAGATAATAATTTTTCAGTGGGGGACATGGTTTTGATATGGGATGCTAGGAAGGAGCAGAAAGGAAAGCACAGCAAGTTTGATAACCTTTGGTTTGGTCCTTTCATAGTATCGAAGTTTTTGGAAAACAATACTTTTGTTCTACAGACCTTGGAGGGTGAGGAGTTGTCAAATCCAGTTAATGGATAATTCCTCAAGCATTTTTACAGTTTTTGAGATGGATACTAGACTTTCGTTGTATATACCAGTGTGAATAAACAAAATAAGGACTCCATAACCCAATGGAAACTTTGCAGACTAGCAGGTAGCAGCATAGAAGGAACTGGTCTACATGTTCTTGAAGCCTCACAAGGAGGACTTCATCCCGTAGCAGGAGCTAGATGTTAGGTCATGTTTTTGTTTTCCATTGTTTTTGATACTTTGATTTATATTTTGAAGCTTGCTTTTACTTTTTATTTCTAGAAAATTTTGTTGATAGAGATAGTATGATTGTTTCCTTTAATTCTCATGATTTTTTATTTCTTAGTTTATTTTTACAAGTTTTTCTTTGATTTTATAATCAAAGGGCTTATATAAGACTTATATGGATTAAAACGTCTAAAAATAGCTTAAAAGTTAAATTGAAACTCCTAAACCAAGTTTAAACCCTTATCATTAGTTTAATATTTTGAAAATCATTAACTTGGACTTTCTTGTAGTGTAAGACAAAAACAGATGCATAGAGGCGCTACAAGAAAGCCGCACAAGCTAAAATCATCATTTTTTGGTTCAATTTCTTCAGGATTCTCACACCTGAAATATTAATCACATTGTGTGATGGATTTGATACGTGTCTTTTGTAGTTTAATCACTGAGGCAGGTGGAATATCATCATGATGGCGTAATCGTGGTCGTTTATTGCAGAGTGGATATAATAATGATAGCAAAGTATAATGAGACAAAGGTGTATGGAATTATGTTTTTATCTAAAATGCACAAACAACAAGTGAAGATCGTGGTGAAAAATCAGTGCTTGGTAATCGGGATTTTGAAATAGAGAGAAAATTAGGGCTTTCAGGAGCGGTTGGTTGGAGTGGTCTAAGCGGTCAAAGAAAGGTGGAGCATGCAATTCGACACCTGACAGTTGAGATAACAAGATTATAGCAGTCAAATTAGTCATTTTAGCAGGTACTCCATGTACCATTGCCAAGGTTTATTAATTTGGGGTTTTTATGAACAAATGACTAATGACAGAATTGAAGGCGGAGTATTATTTTTTAAGTTAATACATATTAAATGATGAATTGTTAATCAATGGATTTAAAGTATTCATCATTCAAATAGAAGAATTCAGAGTAGAGTCTTTTGGGTTTCCCTATACTATATTCTCTGTCATTTTGTTAAAATTTGAAGACATCCAGACTATGGTGTATTGATAGAAGCTGTTTAACCACAGTTCAAAGTGAAAAAGAGTGGAAAGACCAATAGTGGAGAACCATCAGACTTAAGCTGGGTTAAAAATGTTCCAGATTGTGCACAGTTGTTTGCAGAAGCAGGATGGTTAGTGTTCCTCGAAAATATTGTAGGTTATCATTAAGAGGTTTCTTACAAATTTGCTCAATGTTTAGATAAGGATATAGTCTCTTTTGACACCTTGAAGTTCAAATTAACCAAGGAATTACTAGATGAAGCAACAGGGATTCTGGATGAGGGAGAGTTCTGGTTCAAAAAGATGCTTTTCACCTTTGATGCTCGGAGATATTTGCTTCCTGGTGTAGTTGCAGACTGTGGAAAAGGTGGTCCCATTCAAAACTTTAAACCTGAGTGGATTGAGCCTATTAAAGTCTTGCAAAGCTATGCCACCTATGAGGGTAGATTTGCCTTTGTTTTCAAATATCATTTTAGATTCCTTCAACATCTTAGTCATGAATATACAATGAACCTTCCTTTATTTTTTTTGAAAATCTTACAGAAGATGTCATGTAGGGTCAAAGAGCACCAGGAGCATATAAAAAAATTAGTTTTTCACCATGGGCTCACAAAGCTCACCATAAGTACTGTATTGTAGAAAAGGGAAAAGACATCGGAGCACTTCATATTTTGGTCAGGTTTCAAGACTGAGGAGGAGGAACAGTCTTAGAGAAGACAAGTATATAAAGGTCAAACTCTCATTAAGAAGCTTAGAAAAAAGGTAACAATTAAAGATGAAGAAATGATAAACCAGGAGAAGCTTCAAATCAGGAAAATGAAAACTTTGAGTTTGGACAGCAAGTTAATGATGAGGAAAGCAAATTTTTACAGTTAGAGATGAAATAAACTGATCCTGTTGAAGAAGTTTTACCTGTAGAATCAATTCAAGATGTAAAAGAAGATATTGAGGAGCATAAGCAAAGCCCTATTACAGTACTATCAGAAGAGGATGAAAAATACTTATTTGATGAGGCTAGAATTCCTGTTACTAATGAAGCTAGGGTTTGGCTAAGCAAGAAATTCACACTCATTGTGATGAGGAAACAGTGTCAAGAAGAAGAAAAATGAAAGCTGTTGAATTTGCCTCAATAACTCATCAAGGAAAGGCTCCGAAGATGTTGGGAGAGGTTGCAGCAATCTGGAGACCTAAGACAAAGTTGAAGAACAAAGTTAGGTTAAACATGAAAAAGCTACTGAATCCCAAATTGGCTAAAGAAAAGGTTACACTAATAGAGGATTCATCATCTGAAGAGAAATTGGATGACAGAGAAGATGGTAATAAAGGTAAAAAACCAATAGAATCAAAATAAAATTATGTCTTCACTGATACTAAGATCTATGATATTTTTACTGGAGATTCAAAATCAGATGTTTCAAGAACAACAACAAAATGAGGTAAAGAGTTCTTGTCTAGAGAAGAAGGAGATGGTTGAAGAAGAAGTTCACTGCAATGATGAAAATGAAGAACATCCAAAGATTCCTGTGACCTCCACAGAGCTTATGAAAGAGGATGAAGAAATCTATAAGAAACTAAAAATCCCATGGATACAAGGAATGCAAACAATATCAGGAGAAACATGTATTGATTCTGAAAAAGAAAACCTACACAGAAGCATTAAACAATACAAGTCCCAAATTGAATATATGCATGAAGAAAATGATGGATTAGTTACTGCAAACAGGAAAATTAGAGAATATTTGGAAGAAGTTAACAGTCATTACCAAGAGTTGATTACAGTTTCAAGAGAAGCACTTAAAAGGAAAATGCAAATAGAGATTCAGTTCATAGAGTTAAGGAAAACCATCCAGGAGCTGCAATAGCATAATGAGGAGCTAACAAGGAGGGTTGCAGACTTGGAGACAGATCAATTGAAAGCGAGAAGGAAAGCTCAGGCCTTAAAGAGAATTGCTTTACTAGCTGAAGCAGCTAAAGATTTGTAAAGTTAGTCAAGAAAGTCAGTTATTAGTTAAGTTTCAAAGGTTATTTTATTTTTGTATAATGATAGTTTAGATTGAAATATTCGGTAAATAGAACAAAAGGTAGTTAGGGTTTAGTTATTGTACTGATTTTGAAGGAACGGGATAAATGTAAGTCTAAAAGAAGACAATGGGTTCGAGTTTTTGCTGATAAGGGGAGGATATAACGCTTTGTTTATGAGCTAAGGAAAGACTCATATGTGTTTTTGAGGACTAAACTATGAAATATATGCACTATATACCCTTTAGATTATTTACTGGTTTTATTTCTAATTTGTGTTAATTACTCAGTTGGTATATTCATTTCCTGTTTAATTTTTTATGCTTGAAATGCTTGCTAATTGTGGGTGAAACTTAGTATTGTGTTTTCTATTGGATTATGGTTTATATGTTATGCATCTCAGTCATTCAAATGCTCATGATTTAGTGTTTACTTTGGTTTTATGAATGTTTTCCCTATTGTATTCAAACTGCTGAACCAAAAAACCTTGAAAACCCTAGAAAACCCTATTTTATTTTATTGTGATTATTGAGATTATGTTGGTTTGTTCTCTTGTAGTCTAGGAACAATTTCTGGAACTAACATCTTTGGCGCCATTGTCGGGGATGAAGTTGAAAACCTATTTTCCATGGGATATTTATCATTTAACTGGTTTTAAGAGGTGAACTTAAACCATCAAATATTAAAGACTACTTTTCACTAGTATTTCATAGTGGCTACTAAGGGAGTTGGAACAAGAAGAAAACCTAGTTCGCCTTTACAGTTGGTTGTTTCAGACCCAGAACAGATACTGAAAAAAGCAAGGAAAATCAGAAGGTCTCAGTCATCACCAACCCTATGTAACCCTAATCAGTTAGATATTTCATCACCTTTATCTGTTTTGAAGGGAGAAGAACAAAATTCACCTTGCTTGAAGCCTATAATTCCTGTCAGTAATTTTCAAGTTTTCACTGATCCTCAATCCTTCAAGAAAGAAAAAATAACATCTCCTGGAAAAATTCCTTTATTTCATCTAAAAGTTGGTAAAACTGCATTCCATCCAAGTTCCATTCAATTCTTTCCATCACCAAAACCAGTCAACTTAATGATGGCAGCCCAAAATCAGCCATTAGATATGATGGACCGAATGGTTGCAGCTAGGTATGCACCTTTAGTTTTACCTCAGCCTTTGAATGCACTTTCTGGAGGTGATTACTATAAATACTTGCCTAGGTTTAATGGACAAGGCCAAACCACAGCTGAGGAGCATTGGGAGGCTTTCCTCAGTTATGCTGATAATCAGAATATTGAGGCTAAGGATGTAGGGATAAGGATGTTTGTACAGAGTCTTGATGGAGATGTCCAAAAATGGTTAAGGGAGTTTCCTACAAATTCTATCACTATCATAGAAGATATTCAGGACCTTTTCATGAGACAATGGGGTGACAGCAAGGATCATACATATTATATAACTGAGTTTGGAGCCTTGAGGAGAAACAAGGATGAAACCATAGCTGATTTTTTGAAGAGATTCAATAAAATGTATGGCAGAATTTCTACAGAGATAAAACCTTCAAAAACATCTGCAAAACTCACATATGCCAATGCTTTTGATCATGAATTGTCCCTACTTCTAAGAGAAAGAAGACATGTTACTTTACTAAACATGCAGGATGTAGCATTAGAAGTGGAGTCTAATATATTAGCTTCTAATAGATTCAAGGGAAATACAACTCAACAAATATATGATAGGAAGGGTAAGAAAGAGGTAGCTCCATGGGTTTCAACATCCCACTCTGTAGAAGGTAAAATTAATGAGATGGCCAAGCTAGTTAAAATCCTGACTACAAAATTAAACAAGTTGGAACTAGAAAAGAATTCAAACAAACCTATTCAAGAAGGTGAGAGAAACCCTAATAATCAAAACCAATTCAAAAGACAGTTTGCACCTCATTTCATACCTAGATAAAGACAAAACAATGATATACAACGATAAAGGAAAGAAACTGAGGATCAAAGAGTACCACCCCCACTTTAGAATAATGTTTTTGATGAAGAATAAATTGAATAGGAAGTGTTCTTTGAGGATACAAACCGGGATATGAATTATTTTGAAGAGTATTTAATTGAGGGTTTTGTCACTGAAGAAGATTTTTTAAACTTAGAATATTATGATGCTAATATGTTTGAAACAGAAAATGATTTAAATTTTGAATTGACTGCTATAACTACTAATGCATATCAAACTGAGCCAAACAAAACTTTAAATTTGAGGTCAGGTCCAAAGCAAGTAGTTCAAAATCCAAAGAAAAGGTAGTTATACCTACTAAACAGCAGTCTGATCCTGGGTTAGAGAAAAAACAAATTCATGATAAGGAAAAGAAGAATGTGGAAGTTAAAGAAGTAAACAAAAGTGTGCAGAATTTTAATCTGGAAAATGAATTAGGCAAAACTAAGATTCCTATGTATTTTACTGAGTTAATGAAGAATCCTTCTTACAATGATTCAGTTCTTAAAATGATTGGTTCAGCAAATAGTCAACCTCTTTCTGATACAGTGAATTTACAAGAATAAATCCCTAAAATCTTTATTGGATCAGCTTTAGCTGAAAAAAATGAGAATGAAGCAGGTGCATGACCTCCTTTTTACATTACACTGACTATTCATGAACAGATGATACATAACTATCTTTTGGATTTAGTACCATCACACAACCTATTTCCAAAGGCTGTCATGGAGGCTCTAGGTTTGAGTATAACGAAACCCTATCATGATTTGTATGCTTTTGATTCACGAGCTATAAAATGTTTAGGAGTGATTAAAGATATGGTTGTCAGGCTGGCTCAGTTACCAATGAATAGTGTGATTATGGATGTGGTAGTAGCAGACATTACACCTAAATTTGGACTACTCTTCTCTAGATCTTGGGCAAATAAATTTGGTGGAACTTTACAAATTGACTTAACATATGCCACCATTCCTGTATTTGGAGGAGAAAACAGAAGGTTATAGAAAGAATTGCAATTTGCCTATATTGCGACAGATGACAAGAAACCTACAAATCATCCCTTTTATGTTGTTGACAAGGATTTGGGTACTTGTATGTTGCATTTTAGTGATGATGATAATTCTTCTGGTTTGTTACAGGTTGAAAAAGAAAATCCAGTTAAATGCATTAGGGAACAAGAAGATGAACTTTGGCAATTATACTTTGATGGATCATCTTGTAAGGAAGGTGGTTGAGTAGGGGTTCTTTTAATATCTCCTGGTGGTGAAATAGTAAAGCTAATGTATAAATTGGAATTTATTACCACCAATAATACTGCATAATATGAAGCTTTGTTGTTAGGTTTGAAAGCTGCAAAATATTTACGCATTCAGCATATTTAGGTATATGGCGACTCCGAGTTGGTTGTTCAGCAAGTGAGGAACAACTATCAAGTGAAAAAATATTTGCTAAAAGTGTATCGTAATGAAGTATGGGATATGATAGACAATTATTTTGTGGCTTTTAACATTACTTATATTCCTAGGGACCATAACCAAACTGTTGATTCTTTGGCCCTAGCAGCCACACATTTTAAAATTCCCAAAACAACACAGCTAAAGTATCCTATTGAGGTTAGGTACAGACCTTATGTTCCTGATAATGTAAAGCAATGGAAAGTTTTTAAAGATGACATTGAAATAAAATGGTTTCTAGAGCTGACAGGTGAGTTTTCCAATTCCCTGATTGGTCAAGAAGAAGATGATGAGGTTGAAGATTTTGAAGATATTGCTGAAAATGAGATTGTTGGCCACACGATTATTGAACTTAAAAGTAATTTCGTTCCTAAAGGTTTGGTGCCATTTGAAAGAATATTTTCAAAACATAATACGCCTTTAAAACCTGTTGTGCAGTCTTCAGAAGAAAATGTGGTGGATTGTAAGATTGGTACTCCAGAACATCCTAGAATGGTGAAGATTTCAAAAGCACTCACAACAGAATAGAGAAATAGATATATTAAGTTGTTAAAGGAGTATGTCGATGTTTTTGCATGGTCTTATGAAGACTTGAAGACATATGATACTGGGATTATACAACATAAAATACCTTTAAAACTGAATGTTAAACCTTTCCGAAAGAAATTAAGGAGGATAAATCGAGCTTTGTTTCCTGTTATTGAAAAAGAAGTGAAGAAGTTATTAGATGTCAATATCATTGTTCCCCTCAGGCATTCTTCATGGGTTGCCAATTTAGTTCGTGTCAGGAAAAAGAATGGAGAAATCAGACTGTGTGTTGACTTTAGAAATCTGAATAGGTCTTCATTAAAGGATAATTATCCTTTGCCCAAAATAGAACAAATATTGCAAAAGGTAGTTGGTGCACAAAGGATTTCTATGGTTGATGGTTTTTCAAGATATAATCAAATTACCATGCATCCTGATGATAAGGAAAAAACAACTTTTACTACTCCCTGGGGAACTTCCATGTATGATAAAATGCCTTTTGGATTAATGAATGCTAGAGTAACTTTTCAAAGAGCTATGGATATAGCCTTTGTGGGGGGAAGAGAAAAATTTGTAGTGATTTACTTAGATGATATTACAATATTTTCACAATCAGATGATGAACATCTAAAACACTTGAAATAGACTTTTTTGAAATGCAAAAAATATGGGTTATCTCTTAATCCAAACAAATCACATTTTGCTGTACATGAAGGTAAATTATTGGGTCATTTAGTTTCAGTTGATGGCATAAGGATTGATCCAGAGAGGGTGAAAGAAATACTGAAAATAAGTCTGCTAAGGAGCAAAAAAGATATACAATCTTTCATTGGTAAAATCATTTTTCTGTGTTGGTTTATACCAAATTTCGTTGAGACTATCAAACAGATTACAGCCATACTGAAGAAGGATCAAGAAGTCAAGTGGACTGCAGAAGCAAAGAATTCATTGGAAAAATTTTGGATGGCTCTCATTGAAGCTCCAGTATTAGTAAGTCCATATTTTACAAAAGAATTTCTAACCTTTTCTTTTGCAACTGAAGATACCTTGGCTGCTGTATTATTACAAAAGAATAAGGATGGTCTTGAACAGCCTATTGCATTCTTCAGCAAAATTCTTAGAGATTCGGAGTTAAAATACAACATTTTAGAGAAACAGGCTTACTCTTTGGTTAAAGATTTGAAATTTTTCAGAATCTATGTCTTGAATTCCAAAGTTATTTCTTATATGCCTAATACTGCCATAAAAGATGTTTTGACTTAGCCTGACAGTGAGGGAAAAAGAGGAAAGTGGATTTCCAAAATCATGGAATATGATGTGGATATCAAACCTACAAAGCTAGTAAAGGGACATGGTCTAGCTAAACTGTTAGCTGATTCAAATTGCCAAGATTTAGGACTACATCTGATGGTAGAACAGTCAGCACAGGAAGAAATTTTTCAGAATCTATGTTTTGAATTCCAAAGTTATTGCTTATATGCCTAATACTGCCATAAAAGATGTTTTGACTTAGCCTGACAGTGAGGGAAAAAGAGGAAAGTGGATTTCCAAAATCATGGAATATGATGTGGATATCAAACCTACAAAGCTAGTAAAGGGACATGGTCTAGCTAAACTGTTAGCTGATTCAAATTGCCAAGCTTTAGGACTACATCTGATGGCAGAATAGTCAGCACAGGAAGAAAATCAAGCAGAACTCGAGAAAGAGAATATTATGGATTTCTATTCAGCATCTACATGGTATGCAGACATTGTATACTTTTTTTTGTACTTGCAATGTCCAGAACACTTAGACAAAAAAGTTGCTAGGTCATTGAAGTTCAAAACCACTAAGTATTGTTTGGAAGAACAACCACTATTTTGGAAAGATCCAGGGGGAATTCTACTCAGATGCTTAGATAAACTTGAAATTGAAGTAATTTCTAAATCTCATGAAGGTGCTTGTGGAGGTCATAAGTATTGGAAGGCAATGGCATACAAAATTCTAAGAGTTGGATACTATTGGCCCTCTTTATTTTTAGATGTATATCAATAGGTAAGAGCATGTATCCCTTGTAAGAAATTTGTTGTCATTACCTTTAAAACCAATTGTTGTAAATGCCCCTTTTCAGCAGTGGGGTTTGGACTTCATAGGAGAGATAAATCCATCTTCCTCAGTGCAGCATAAGTGGATTTTGACTGCAACAGATTTCTTTACTAAGTGGGTAGAAGCTATTCCCGAAAGAAATGCCATAGATAAGGTGATCATAGATTTTATTGAAGAAAATATTTTTAGTAGATTTGGATGTCCACAGAAAATATTGACTGATAATGCTAAAGCCTTTAAATCTAAGGCTATGGGGTCATTTTTTGAAAGGAATGGTATCCTAATGAAACACTCAACTCCTTATTATCCTCAAGGTAATGGTTTAGCTAAGTCATTTAATAAAAATATCATTCAGAGTATCAAGAAATTGCTGAAGCATAATAAAAGATCATGGGATTCTATGTTAAAGTATGCATTATGGGAAAATAGAATAACAGTTAAGCAAGCAATTGGAACTTCTCCTTTCCAATTACTATATGGTACAGATGCAATTTTTCCTGTTCAGTTGGGTATCCCAGTGATGAGGTTTTTTCAATATTGTCAGCAGGAACCTAATGATATGCAAAGCAGAATTTATGCAATGATAGAGTTATAGTAGAAACGAGAAAAAGTTGAAGAAAAGGCACAGCTGTATAGGTTGAATATTAAATAAAGATTTGATAGGAAGATCAAAGATAATAATTTTTCAATGGGGGACATGGTTTTGAGATGGGATTCTAGGAAGGAGCAGAAAGGAAAGAATGACAAGTTTGATAACCTTTGGTTTGGTCCTTTCATAGTATCGAATTTTTTGGAAAACAATACTTTTGTTCTACAGACCTTGGAGGGTGAGGAGTTGTCAAATCCAGTTAATGGACGATTCCTCAAGCATTTTTACAGTTTTTGAGATGGATACTAGACTTTCATTGTATATACCGGTGTGAATAAACAAAATAAGGACTCCATAACCCGATGGAAATTTTGCAGACTAGCAGGTAGCAGCACAGAAGGCACTGGTCTACAGGTTCTTGAAGCCTCACAAGGAGGAATTCATCCCACAGCAGGAGCCAGATGTTAGGTCATGTTATTGTTTTCCATTGTTTTTGATACTTTTATTTATATTTTGAAGCTTTCTTTTACTTTTTATTTCTAGAAAATTTTATTGACAGAGATAGTATGATTGTTTCCTTTAATTCTCATGATTTTTTATTTCTTAGTTTATTTTTACAAGTTTTTCTTTGATTTTATAATCAAAGGGCTTATATAAGACTTATATGGATTAAAAAGTCTAAAAATAGCATAAAAGTTAAATTGAAACTCCTAAACCAAGTTTAAACCCTTATCATTAGCTTAATATTTTGAAAATCATTAACCTGGACTTTCTTGTAGCACAAGACAAAAACAAATGCACAGAGGTGCTACAAGAAAGTTGCGCAAGCTAAAATCATCATTTTTTGGTTCAATTTCTTCGAGATTCTCACACCTGAGATGTCAATCACATTGTGTGATGGATTTGATACGTGTCTTTTGAAGTTTAATCACTGAGGCAGGTGGAATATCATCATGATGGCGAAATCGTGGTGGTATCTTGCAGAGCGGATATAATAATGATAGCAGAGTATAATGAGACAAAGGTATATGGAATTATGTTTTTATCTGAAATGCATGAACAACAAGTGAAGATTGTGGCAAAAAATCAGTGCTTGGTAATTAGGTTTTCAAATAGAGAAAAAATTAGGGCTTTCAAGAGTGGTTGGTTGGAGTGGTCCAAGCGGTCAGAGAAAGGTGGAGCATGCAATTCGACACCTGCCAGTTGAGATAACAAGATTCCAGTAGTCGAATTAGTCATTTTTAACAGGTAGTCTGTGTACCATTGCCAAGGTTTATTAATTTGGGGTTTTTATGAACAAATGACCAATGACAGAATTGAAGGCAGAGTATTAGTTTTGAACTTAATCCATATTAAATGATGAATTGTTAATCAATGGATTTAAAGTATTAATCATTCAAATAGAAGAATTCAGAGTAGAGTCTTTTGGGTTTCCCTATACTGTATTCTCTGTCAGTTTGTTAAAATTTGAAGACAGTCAGACTGTGGTGTATTGATAGAAGCTGTTTAACCATAGTTCAAAATGAAAAAGAGTGGAAATACCAATAGGGCAAAACCCTCAGACTTAAGCTGGGTAAAAAAATTTCTAGATTGTGCACAGTTGTTTGCAGAAGCAGGATGGTTAGTGTTCTTCGAAAATATTTCAAGTTATCATTCAGAGGTTTCTTACAAGTTTGCTCAATTTTTAGACAAGGATATAGTGTCTTTTGACACCTTGAAGTTCAACTTAACCAGGTAATTACTAGCTGAAGCAACAGGGATTCTGGATGAGGGAGAGTTTTGGTTCAAAATGGTGCCTTTCACCTTTGATGCTTGGAGATATTTGCTTCCTAGTGTAGTTGCAGACTGGGGAAAATATGTTCCAATGGCAAAACTTTAAACCTGAGTGGATTGAGCCTATTAAAGTCTTGTAAAGCTATGTCACCTATGAGGGTAGATTTGCCTTTGTTTTCAAATATCATTTCAGATTCCTTCAACATATTAGTCATGAATCTAAAATGAACCTTCCTTTCTTCTTTTAAAAATCTTACAGAAGATGTCATGTAGGGTGAGAAAGCACCAGGACCATACAAACCAATTAGTTTTTCACCATGGGCTCATAAAGCTCATCATAAGTACTGTATTACAGAAAAGGAAAAATACATGGGAGCACTTCATATTTTGGTCAGGTTTCAAGACTGATCAGGAGTAATAGTCTCAGAGAAGACAAGTAGATAAAGGTCAAACTCTCATTAAGAAGATTAGAAAAGAGGTAACAATTAAAGATGAAGAAAATGATAAACCAAGAGAAGCTTCAACTCAGGAAAATGAAAACTTTGAGTTTGGACAGCCAGTTAATGATGAGGAAAGCAAAGTTCTACAGTCAGAGATGAAAGAAACTGAGCTTGTTGAAGAAGTTTTACTTGCAGAATCAATTCAAGATGTAAAATAAGATACTGAGGAATAGAAGAAAATCCCTATTACAGTACTATCAGAAGAGGATGAAAAATACTTATTTGATGAGGCTAGAATTCCTATTACTAATGAATCTAGGGTTTGTGCTAAGCAAGAAATTGACACTCATTGTGATGAGGAAACAGTGTCAAGAATAAAAAAATGGAATTTGTTGAATTTGGCTCAATAACTCATCAAGGAAAGGCTCTGAAGATGTTGGGAGAGGTTGCAGCAGTCTAGAGACCTAAGACAAGGTCGAAGAACAAACTTAGGTTAAACATGAAAAATCTACTGAATCCCAAATTGGCTAAAGAAAAGGTTACAGTAACAGAGGATTCATCATCTAAAGAGAAATTGGATGACAGTGAAGATGGAAATAAAGGCAAAAAACCAATAGAATCAAAAGAAACATCTGTCTTCACGGATACTAAGATCTCTGATATTTTTCTGGAGATTCGAAATCAGATGTTTCAAGAACAACAAAATGAGGTAAATAGTTCTTGTCTAGAGAAGAAGGAGATGGTTGAAGAAGAAGTTCACTGCAATGCTGAAAATGAAGAACATCCAAAGCTTCCTGTGACCTCCATAGAGCTTATGAAAGAGGATGAAGAAATCTATAAGAAACTAAAAATCCCATGGATACAAGGAATGCAAACAATATCAGGAGACAAATGTATTGATTCTGAAAAAGAAAAAACCTACAAAGAAGCATTAAACAATACATGTCCCAAATGGAATATATGCATGAAGAAAATGATGGATTAGTTAATGCAAACAAAAAACTTAGAGAAGATATGGAAGAAGTTAACAGTCATTACCAGGATTTGATTACAGTTTCAAGAGAAGCAATTAAAGGGAAAAGGAAAACAGAGAATCAGTTCACAGAGTTAAGGAAAACCATCCAGGAACTACAACAACAGAATGAGGAGCTAACAAGGAGGGTTGTAGACTTGGAGACAGATCAATTGAAAGCGAGAACGAAAGCTCAAGCCTTGGAGGGAATTGCTTTACTAGCTGAAGCAGCTAAAGATTTGTAAAGTTAGTCAAGAAAGTCAGTTATTAGTTAATTTTGAAAGGTTATTTTATTTTTGTATAATGATAGTTTAGATTGAAATATTCAGTAAATATCCCAAAAGGTAGTCAGGGTTCAGTTATTCTACTGATTTTGAAGGAATAGGATAAATGTAAGTCTGAAAGAAGACAATGGGTTTGATTTTTTGCTGACAAGGGGAGGCTATCAGGCTTTGTTTATGAGCTAAGTAAAGACTCTTATGTGTTTTTGAGGACTAAACTATGAAATATATGCACTATATGCCCTTCAGATTATTGACTGATTTTATTTCTAATTTGTGTTAATTACTCAGTTGGTATATTCATTTCCTGTTTAATGTTTTTATGCTTGAAATGCTTGCTAACTGTGGGTGAAACTCAGTATTGTGTTTTATGTTGGATTATGATTTTTATGTTATGCATCTCAATAATTCAAATGCTCATGATTTAGTGTTTACTTTGGTTTTATGAATGTTTTCCCTCTTGTCTTCAAACTGCTCAACCAAAAAACCTTGAAAACCCTAGAAAACCTTATTTTATTTTATTGTGATTATTGAGATTGTGTTGGATTGTTCTCTTGTAGTCTGGGAACAATTTCTGGCACTAACATAAGGGATATTATCAAACAAGTCATTTGACTTATTTTCCTTATCCCCACACTCCCTTGAATCTGGGCTTAACGTATTTGGGGTTCTTCCTAAATCCAAATGATTAGCGTGCCAATGATTGAAATTGGATCCTAAAAACAATTGATTCCATAATCTCTTATTGGTGTTGCCATTTGTTATCTCGTGGAGGTAGGATCATATTGGTAAAATCATTACTTGAAAGCATTCCAATCTACTAGCTCTCCATTATGCATATCCTTAAAATTATACTAGACAAAATCATGAAAAATGCTTCAGATTTATATGGATAAGTAGAATACCATGGATAAGTAGAATACAGAAGGATGTTATTTCTTTAGTCAAATGGTTTTTTTAGATAAGCCAAAGTGCCACAATGGATGTGGCCTAAATAATTTATAGCTTTTTGTTCTTGCACTTGACATAAATAATCTGTGGATAATGCTCATGACTAATGGTTTATGGGATAAACCCATGGAGAATAAATATATGTAAGGCATCTCGGTCAAGGAGTGGCTTTGGTATAACTCTTCTTCCTCAAAATGAGGTTCCATAGTCTGGAAATGTATGATTAAGTCTTTCCTTCTTCTAGAAAATTGGATAGCATGGAAAATTGGAAACGAGAATCGTGTTCGGATTGGGATTGATCCATGGGTAGGTTATGAAGGTAACTTCAAGCTTATAGAAGACTTATTGAGATTCCTGATCCATCATGGATTCTATTCTAATATTAGCGACGTTGATGTGATGGGGGTTGTTCATATGGGATCTCCAGTTTGGATAATGGATTTTAATCTAAATATTCCAATTAGCTTGTAGTGTCGTTGATATCATAGATAAGGAGCACATTTTAATGTGCACAAAAAAATATGCTACGTGTCAACTCACTACCAAAATTGGTTATGATTTGATCGTTCCCATGCTTCCAAAATATGATCATCACTAGTGGTGGAATATTATATGGGATTTAGAATGTCCCTTGAAGATTAAAATTTTTGTTTGGTTAAACAAAATATTAACATGGGAAAATGGTGTGAATCGGAACTGGCATGGCCCAAGTCATTTCATCCTATGTAAGAAGGAAGAGGAAACAATATGTCATTTGTTTGTTTAGTGATCCTTCTCAAAGCTATAGTCTGGAAGGATATTTCCACAAAGATAAAATGTTATATTCAACAAGCATTTGTTTAACAATGCTTCATGAATTGGTATTTTGTCCCTCCATATCGTGCTTATATTTCACTTCTTCATTATGTGATAGGGGGCAGTCTGGGTGCTAGTAACGAAGCTCCATTCGATGATAAGGATATGAATGCAATCATAGTGGAATACAAAGCTAGTCTCTTATTCAAATAATGTGACATCAATGCGCTGAAGTTAGGTGGGAGGGTGTTAAAAGTTCTAAATATAAACAAATCTATTATGTGGTGTTTTTTTTATAAGGCATGTCAGAGAAACCTAAGATCTTGTGGTGTGGGTCCAATTTTCCATATCAATTAACATAACTTTATCACTCTCAAATTTGGCACATAAAAAGGCACAATAATTCTATCAAAGCAAAAGATCTATAGACTATACTTAGAGAAGCTCTGGCTAAAGTTATACTTGACATTCAAATTTACAAAGACTCTAAATTTCTCATCGATTGGTGTAATAATCAATGCAGAATATCCAATACTTTTTCATCTCCCTTTGTTGACATGATTCAGGCTGCAAAAACAAATTTTTAGAATATCTTTCTATCCCATGTTTTCCGAGAATTTAACAAAAAAGTGAACTCCCTCTCTAAGGAATCCATTGATCTAGAAGATGGTCTTCTTACTACTTAGGATTTCATAGATAACCACACTCTTCCAGCTTTATCATAGTTCAAACTTTGATGGTCTTCTTACTACTTAGGATTTCATACATAACCACCCTCTTCCAGCTTTATCATAGTTCATACTTTGTTTTTCTCTTATCTAGTTCTGGTTATTTTGAAATTTTGACTGTAAGGACTTATTTCCCAATGGGGACATGTTTCATTATCTACTAATTTTATCTAGATGACTATAATGATGTAATGGTATGTTTAGTTTTGGCCACTTTTTATTGAAAATAAATGCATGGAGTTTCAAGGCTTGTTAATGTATATTTTAATTTCTACTTGAAATATCAAATATAAGTTTTTTTCATAAAACAAATTATAAATGAAAATAATTTCAATATATGTTTGAAAAAAATATTAATGTTTAACCATATTAAAAATATGTTAATAAAATACAAAATAATATAAAAAGCTTAAATAAAGGTAAAAAATAATCATAAAAAATAATTAATAAAATGAAATAAAATTAAAATATATTAATATTATAAATAGGAATATTTTTTTCATTTTTATGAATAATAATTTAAAAGTGTATAAAAAAATGTATTAATGCTAATTACCAAATGGAATTATAAAAATAAATTTAGTTTAAAATTCTCAATTGAAAATAGAAAAATTTAATAAGTAATAAGATAATTATTAATAGGAATAGAAAAATAAAATATATATATGAAATCTAAAATATATAGAAATATTTATTAAAAGGAAATAGAAAAATGTCAACCTAAACCAAGATAACATGTTAAGTTAGCTAAATGAGTCCACTCAAAATGGAATCCAATATAAAATACTATATGTGCTATTTTTGTTTATTATCATTAATTAATATAAGATGTATGGAATATAAAATACTATGCTATTTGTGGTTATTACCATTAATTAATATAAGAAGTATGGGTAAACTATATTAACTAAGAATGACATGTTTAAGATTTCCAAATCTTAGTTTGTGAGAGTAATTGTTTTTTTTTTAAATCGCAGCTTATGTTTTTAACTTTTTAAAAACTTGAATTATATTGTTTATTTTGCATAAATTTCATATATAAATAATCGCAAAAATACAACCCAAATATAAATAATCGCAAAAAACAACCCTAAAAACACTATACTAAGAAACCAAAAAAGATGTATAATGTTTCCATACATAAGTTTGAAGCATCGTAACAAAGCCTCTCCAAGGGAGCAAGAAAACTGCTCAATAAGAGCTAACATAGAAAATGTTCCAAAGTATAAGCCATCTAAATAAGCAACATGCTTCACATGCTACAGAACCAAAAACAACAAAAACCTTTCCCATCCAAGGACATAAATCCGAATGTAGGAAACCCTCGTCGAAGGATCTGTTGCACGCAATAAAGAGGGACAGGTCTGCTACTGACTACAAGAGAGAAGTCAATGGGTACTACCACCAAACCAGCAGGCCAACCACGTAGGGACTCCTGACCATGGAAAAAATTTCGTTGGCTTCCACCAGAGAATGACTGCAGGCATCAAAAAACCATAAAACAAGCCAACATTATCTATGAATGACCACCCTACATCGTCTTCACCACACCTAGCTGAGTCACGTCACTTCTCCACTGTAAACGTCGTCGTCGTTGCATAAAACAGGTCACCATGTAAGGGAAAAGACCCACACCTCTGGAATCATCATAATCAAATAGCTATACCTGAAGTCGTACTAAAAAGGGGAGGAATAGTGGCTAGGGAAGAATCCCTAACCGCCAAACTCAGGTAATCATTCGACTCTCAAACCCTGTTAGAGTAATTATTAGTAGGTGTATATAGTTAATTTTAAAGAGGTTAATTGAATTCATAGTAATAAGAAAATTAATGTGCCCATGGGGTATATAATAGATGGTGAATGGGTGTACTGTTAAGGCACTCTTATGTAAGGTCGCCGGTTCAAAACTCCATGAGTGCTTACTTAAAAAAAAATAAGAAAAGTAATGCATCTTATCATTGTTTTGGAAGCACTTTTATCATTTTCTAAAAAAAATAACATTAGTATATTTACTATATCATGTTGTGCATAATAATAAGTATAGATATTTGGATGAAAATATTTTTATATTTTGATATATTATTTGTATTTTTAGAAATTATATATGTGGTTTATTATCTATAAAAGAATTGTAATAAAAAAAGACAAAGAATAATTTAATTTATCATATTAGTAAATGAAAATCTTATTAAGAGACTCTTTTGGAATACTAGGAAGAATGTAAGGAGATTTTCCTTCATATGGATGAGCTTTAGGAGCAAGCTCAATGAATCAATGCAAAAATCGAGCTCATCGTTTGGGCAATTATAGGTTTCAAATTTGATGAGTGAATTGTTGCTCATCATTTGGGCAATTATAGGATTCAAATTTGATGAGTGAATTGTTGCTCTAGAGCACATCTCCTCGACCTCCACCTAGTAGGTTCCTTATGTTTGGATTTCTAATGGTAATAGACAGTTGTAGTTGTCTAAGACTCCTCGGGTTTTTTGGTTTGATACTTAGTTTATTGTCCATAGTTTTTAACTTAAGCACATAACTCCATAGAAGCATTTACTTTACTTGGATATATTTGTAAGGCATTTTATTTTTCTGTGCGAGCTCGTATCATGTCGGTAACTAAGGATAGAATAAATAAATAAATAGAAGTGTGCTCAAGACCTTTCAGGACATGTGTCTTAATTTCAAATCAACATTCTATACTCACGTAGCCTTAGGAGCTTTAGGTTCTAATCTGCCATAGCTTGGCCTACTATAGCCCTTGATGAGGTGAACCTATTTCTGTAAGTATTTATAAGTTGTGGAAATGTAATAACTGTCTATGGCTGGCTCGTTGTCTATCGAGGTTGAGTGTTGGATGACATTAGAAGGCAATTGTAACTCATGTATGTGCTAGTGGGGGAACCCTAACCTAAACAACCCCTATACTGTTAAAACAACTATGCATAAAATTAATATGGCAACTCACAAATTTACTAATCCTTTTAATTGTTGCCAAGTTTAATTAATTGTTTATATGAACTTATTGTTTTATACTAGCTTAGGTTTCCTAGTGACCGATCAACAAACTCTACTATATACACTTATCTTTTATTAGAACTTTAGCTATCTTTAAAAAAAACCTTGTTAGTGGTGTTAAAGAATGTTCAAATTCTTTTAGAAATGCCAAAAATATCTATAATAAAAGTAATTACAGAAAGGAATAAAAACTCTTACTCAAATTTCTAACATATAATAAATTGGATATTAATCTACATGATATAGATATGTAACTATATTGTAAAAACAATTTTAAGATATATTTATTTTAGGTGCATTTTATTAATAATGTTTTTTTTAAGTAAATTAAGTAAAAGAGAAGAGTTTAAATATGATAAATAAAATAATTTTTTTTTTATTTTTTCAAAAAGAAAGTTATTCACATTGAGACCAAGTATTGATAGAAAACACCACCGCATGTAATTACGCTTTTTATATATATATATATATATATATATATATATATTTCATACCAATAAAATATTGTATAAATCTCTTTACATAATATATCACGTAACACTCTGAAATAAAAGTGGGGGACAATATGCATTTGAAATGCACATTTTTTCTGTCACATTTTCTATGTCTAAATAAAAGAAGAAGTTGATGGTTGATATTGGTTTGATATAGGTACATACATAATCACAACGTACAAAAGTGCTTTAGAAAAGCCATGTTTCATGCGCATTTGTTTGCCAAACCATGAGCATTCGAATAAATTCATAAAAGATAGTTGCGTCCTTACGCATACATAAATATCGTGGCACTCTCTTACTATTAAGATGACAATGGACATGATAGCGATATCAATATTATTTTTTTCATTTAAAATAATAACAAGGTAGTTGTGGATTTTTTTGTTTAAGTTATTGTATGGTACACAGATTTTAAATTTTAAATTATTTAATATAAAATTATTTTGTTAGATTTTTTAATACTCTTATAAAGAAATTTTAATGACAAATTTGTTTATACATGACGGACATTTTTTTTTTCAATGATAAAAATCTTAAATTAAGAATACATGTTCACAAATCTGTACCATAAAGAATACATGACAGATATCTTTAATTAAGAATACATGTTCACAAATTCCATAAAGAATACATGAGAGATACCATTTATGTCCGTGTCTTGTTTGCTTGGAATATGGTTTTGATATTTGGATTTTTATAAATTGGTTGGATATCGATTTTTTATAACTTTGGGTGAAAAAGAAAGTTATAATATCACACATGTTATTTAATTAATTTTATTTTAAAATTTTTGAGAATTATGGTTGGATATCGATTTTTTATAACGTTGGGTAAAAAAAATATATAATCACAAATGTTATTTAATTAATTTTATTTTAAATTATTGGCAATGTAGTGATGTAAAATTCATGAAGGTGTGGTTAATTTTAGATATTCAATTTATGTGAAAGTAGGTGAAAATATTGTTTTCTTTCGCATTTCGAAATGTCTTATTAGTCCTTGCCCCCGGGCTGGCAGAGACTCTATGAATCGACTTGCTGTCGTTTCTAATAATCTTCACAAAAACCAATGCAATAAAACTTTTTATTATCTAGTTGTATTCAGGACACTGTTTTATTGACCAATCATGAACTTGAGCTCTTACAATACCATTTTATCCACCACTCAAAAAGTTGGACTTCTTATTTGGCCTCAAATCAAGGCGAAAAGACATTTTCCAATTTCAAACTTATGGTTTGTTCCTTTTGAAACTTGAAATATTATTGTGCTTGTATTGTTTGGAAGTAAAGCTACTAATGATCTTAGCATTACTTCCCAACATTAAATGTTTAATGTCCAGTGAACCACTACATTTCCCTAAATCTTCCACCGCCATCCAGCACCCACCGCCCTATTCTTCCACTACTTCAATGTGGGAATCTTATGTTTTGGCAACCTTATTGTTCAACGTGGCTGGCTCTGGTTCTTCATCAAATGTATATGTATATAATGTACGCATGTCATTTCTTTGACTCAAAAACTGTTGGGCATGCCTCATGTTCAACCATAGTATACTCTAAAAATAGAGTTTGGATTGTAGAGCCTTCACTTTCGGGGCATTGAATCTTCCATCTGCAACTGCAGACATGTTCAACTGTAAACATGGTCAGGTTTTTTTTTATGACTATTTGTTGATGTTTCCAAAAGGAAATTTCTATGATTTAAACTGATTGAAACAAAATAATGCATACTAATTGACCTTTGGTTGGGCTAGAGCTACCGAGGCAAGAGCACTAGCACACTACTTTACTTTATACTCTTTGTATAGTAGATAGAGCAAGCAGTTTGGAACTTACCAGATTCAAAAGTTACAGACAATGTACCTACAAACAGTAGGGATCTATCCTTGTGTATTGTTGATGTATTTGTAACTTCGAAATGTATTCACCTGTATATCTTATGTCTTGTACCTCGATGTTTATTCCAGGAAGTGTCTGTAATGTATTTGAGTCATGTCATGCCCCGATGTTCCTATTGGGAGATTCAATAATGTAAATAAGTCATGTCAAGTCATTGTGGGTAACCCTCCTATTGATCAAGGGTTAAAGTCCCTGCAGTTGTGGGGCCCTAGGGTTATTAGACTCTCCTAGAGAAGTCGGCCCTAGTGAGTTATTGTCAAGTCGGGAATTAGTATAAATTGAGAGTGAGCCTCTCTATTTATCACACATTCACTCACACTCAGTTGCAGCGCATAATTGAGAGAGAAGAAGTTGCTGGGGAAGGAGAGAGAGAGACTACTGCTGTCGGGAGATTATCTTACTGTTTTGGGGTTTTGCTTTTGGTGTTGATTCTATCTCTGAGGAATTTGCGGGGTTTTCTCCTTTATGGTTTCCCCAAGGAAAAACTTTGTGTTCATTGTCTCTTATGTTTGATTATTGTGCTTGTTATTCTCTTAGTTAAAAATCCTAAGATAATGCTAGCTTAAATGATAAAAATCTAACATGGTATCAGAGCTTGCCTGAGAAGAAGACACTGTGCAGCTGCAAAAACTAGGGCTTCCTACTTTTTGGATCTCTCTCCATAGATTTTCAGCAAAATAAGGTTGGGCTGACTCTCCTCTCCAGGGCGCATCTTTCTATCGAAGTAGAATCTGATTCTGAGCATTTTTCAGTTTTTGACCCGACACTGCTACCATAAATCGAGGCTTTCCACAGAAGTGGAATTTTTGAGTGAGCCTAGGCATGGATTGATCTCCTCCTCAAAATCGAAGTTTAGAGATCAAGATAAAGCTTTTGGTTGGACAGAAATCCAGGAAAGTCAAACCCTAATCTGCTCCTGAACTAACTCTACAGAAATTCAGCTCTAGATCCAGATCCGACATCATAACCTGTTAAGATCTAAATCTTTTGTATTTCCATTTGAGGTTCTCAGTTAAGATGTCTCATCATACCAAGCTTGATGAAAAGCTTGAGGGAGCTGATAACTTTCGAGCCTGGAAGTATAGGATCTCCCTGGTCCTGGAAGAAAATCAGTTGGACTCCTACATCAATGAGGAGGTTCCAGTTCCAGAGGGAGATGAGACTAAGGCCTTACACAAGAAGAAATTGGTCATGGCTAAGAGAATCATTGCTGATTCAATCAAGGATCATCTCATACCATAGGTGTCCTCCCTAGAGACACCTAAAGCTATGTTTGATGTCATGACCAAGCTGTTTGAAGGAAAGAACATAAACCAAAAGATGACTCTGAGAAACCAACTGAAGAATGTAAATATCTAGAATATAGAGACCATCTAGTCTTACTTTACAATGGTTTCTCAAATCAAGGAACAACTGAAAGCAGTAGATGAATATGTTGAGAATGTAGAAATTATGATGACCACCCTGAATGGTCTTCCTATGGCATGAGACTCTTTCATTTAATGGATCCGTGCCAGAAAGAAGCTAGCGAAGTTCAGCAGACTATGGGAAGAAATCTCACAAGAAGAAGCTCGAATAGTAGCTCGAGAAGAAAATATGGGAAATGAAGATCAAGCTCTCACAGTCCACACCAAGAAAACCAGAAGGGACCATCATCACTCCAAAGGTAAGCATTCACACTCTAGAAGAGATCTGTCTACTATTAGATGTTACACATGTGATGAGAAAGGACACATATCCAAATACTATCCTAAAAACAAAGGGAACTCTCACAAGAAAAGGGGAAACAAGAGAAGACATCATGCTCATGCTGCAGAGGATGATGAAACTTCCATAAAGAGAATCATACAAGAAAGTGATGATTCTTCAAGTGATAAAGAATATGTGTTGATTTTCGCTCTCACGGGAACTATCTCAGATGGAAGCAATGATTGTCTTATAGACAGTGGTGCTTCCAAACATATGACGAGATTCAAAGAATCCTTTGTGAAACTATCTGAACATGAGTCACCTCACAAGGTGAAACTTGGGGATGACTACCAGTATCCAATAAAAGGTAGTGGTGAATCCTCCTATAAGCTAGACTCTAGAAAGTCTATGAAGATGAAAGATGTATTGTTTGTACCATGACTAAAGAAGAACCTCCTCTCCATATTTGCATTGGATGCAAAAGGAATGAGGGTTTCTTTTGTAGATGGCCAAGTTCTTATGTGGCCAAAGGGAAATACTATTGATGATGCAGTAGTGATTGGATAACAAGAAGGAGGTCTATACAAATTGAAGGGCCAACCAGAACAAGCTCTGTTTCATGACTCAGTAGAACCAAATGAACTTTGGCATATAAGGCTTGCACATGTGCATTATAGGGCACTACCACTTGCAAGAAAAGTTGTTAAAGGTCTTCCAAAAATGCAGACAAAGCATGATGGTGTCTACAAAGGATGTGCAAAAGGAAAGAACACAAAGAAGACATTTCCAAGTAGTGAGAGCAAGGCAAAAGGAATCTTGGAAATCATCCACTCCGATGTATGCGGTCCGATGTCATCCAACTCTCTAAGCGGGTATGTATATTATGTTTCTTTTATTGATGATTTTTCTAGGAAGACATGGATATACTTTATGAAGAACAAAGATGAAGTATTCAGCAAGTTCAAGGAATTCAAATCCTTGATTGAAAACCACATAGAAAATAAGATCAAGATTTTTCAATCAGATAATGGCGTAGAATTCACATCGAATGAATTCAAATACTTATGAAAAGATTCAGGGATTAAGAGGGATTTAACCACTCCATATAATCCCCAATAGAATGGGGTTGCAAAAAGGAAGAATAGAATGATCATGGAACATGCAAGATCCATGCTTCATGATCAAGAACTTCCCATGCATCTATGGGCAGATGCTACCAGAACAAAGGTGTATGTACAGAACCGTACTCCACACAGAGTACTTGAGAATAAGACACCTGAAGAAGTCTTTTTCGGCAAGAAACCATAAGTCAGCCATCTCAAAATATTCAGTTGTCCACTGTACATAAACATTCTGAAAGAAAAGAGGACAAAGTTAGATCCTTCAGGAAGGAAAGGTATATTTGTGGGATACTCTAAAAGCTTGAAAGCTTAAAGAATATACTTCCCAGGATTCAAGAATATCGACATCAGGAAGGATGTAACATTTGACGAAGACTCAGCTTACAACAAATCTAGAAAGAGACCTACTAAAGAACCTGAAGAAATAGAAGTACCCAGAATTCATGACACAACCATGAACTAAGAAATTCAAGAAGAAGATCAAGAATTAGAAGAACCTCAAGAACCCGTAGATCCACCTTGGGAAAAGAATCCTTGTTACGAAGAGAAATTCCTATGGCTTGGGGTACCACAACAGACAGCTTGACTCCAAAAATCAATCCTTTCCTATATGCAAGAGAAACCAAATATCTAACACTAAAGGATCTCGATTCGTACCTTATTCCGGATGGTTGATGTAGATCCCCGTTGAGCTTTTCCAATCTTGCTTGTATTAGCAATTTGCTTCCTCAACATTCAGCAAACAAGACAAGAATGCTATATATAATTGTGTTATACCTACTCTAGCAATTATAATCAATAACATATAAGCATTTAAAAGCATCCATGGATCAAATACTCATTTAAATACACATTATTGGACAGGAAAAGATATTTCTATTGATATAAAACAAAGATTGCAATAGTGACAACCTCTGCCGGCACGTCTGCGAATCGGAGAAACTAAGTCCCCCACTTGGGCCTCCACCACTTCAATCCTTCATCTCTCGATAGCAAGCTCACAAGAAAAAAGAAAGCTTGGGAAGAACACAAAATGCTCCAAGGGACAAAGGGATGTAGACTCAAGTATAAGCTCCAGCAACAATGGACTATAATTTTCTTACTCTTCAATTCCTCCCCCTTCAATGTATCCAAAGGGTTCCTTATATAGTGCTTCAATGGGGTAATGGAAGGTCAAATACGAGAGATATCAAGGCATATGGAAGGCCAAGAGACAAGTGATTCCGATCCACATCAAGGAAAACTCCAAAATTATTTGGCCTTTTGCACACATCTTGATGTATGTGGGTTTAAGGGTCAAATCCATGTATATATGCGAGAACGGATTTAAAAGTCGTGTATGGCAATTATTGCATGTTTCTAGGGATGATCTTGGAAACATCAAAGGTACAAAAATGGTCCATGGGGTCTAAGGAGTCTGCAGAGGGACAGGGAAGGTCATAAAAGTGTGATCCACCATGTGTGGTAAAATCAGCTATAACATATGCCCCCTAATGTGTGAGGTCATAGGGGTCATACGATGGCCGAAATACATTATAAGTCCATCCCAGAAGTGGAGTGATGAAGAACCCAGTGGAAGAACCAGCGATCCAATCAATACAATACAATGATCAAACTCTGCACATGACTACAAGTAGATGTAGCAGACCCAGATACATAAGAGTACAATGGCCATGAATAGGCATGATACAAAATATGACATGTGTGGTCATCACCACGTACAATATAGATTGCTCATAATCTCCATGATGAAGATATACAAAGGATCTTGATCTCCATGAAGGCTGAAGATATATAATGGATCAAGATCTCCATAATGGTTGGAAATATCTGACATATACTGGAATCAAGTCACGAGAGTTGAAATCTCATGAACACTAGCACGATCAAGGAGGTAGCATATATAAGATGCCACCAATCTAGAAGGTCTTCTACATAAACTGCTACAAGCACATGTCCTACTATGTGAATAGAGATGTCGAGGTCGAACATAGTATTCCATTGTCTGATTACCGGTCATTGATGTATACCATTAACAGACACTAGATCAGCCACTGATAATGAAAATGGGAATCAAGGTACTAGAATGAAAAATAACAAGTGTGAATAAATGTGTTGAGTTCAAACACTTGAGAGAATCCATTGATGAGGGGACATTGATGTATTCCCAAAAAACTGTCGATGGCGAGAGAACCTACCACTGATGACTACAAGTCTCAAGGCACTAAAAAATGACTGTAGATTCCTATCCCAGAATAAATGATCTGAATTCGATGGGATGAAATCCGTTGGAAGGAGGGCATTAAGGAATCCCCCATCATCCAACATGAGGTACTCAGCAAAGCTGTATAATGTGGAAGGACTTGATCATAATGTGCACGAACCAGTAACTGTACCGGGAATGGCTGACATGCAAAGTCAAGATAACTGAGGAATGGCCGACTCAGGTTTCAACTTCCTTCGAACAAGAGCATAATGGAAAATGATGACTAAATGTAGGCAGCATAGACTCGATATACAAAACTGGGACATCTCTGCGACACAGGAGGCATCGACACAGGCTCCATAGGGACTAGAAGCTTAACCACTCGGTGGAGATAAAATCAGAGAAACGAGTACAACTCCTAAAGTCAAACTTTTACTCAACCAACAGGTGTGATATACAGTGCTCTATTCGAAGGTGACATGACTCGACTGCTGCCAAAGATAACATCTTTTCTTATCCGATTTTTTGGTTTTTTGATTTTTTTTGGACTTTTTCAAATATTTTGAAAAGCTTGAAAAAGAATAAAAGTGCTTTATAGTTACAGACTAGGAGGAGACGAGTGTCAATGGGAAAACAAACTAGTTCCAAGCAGCGGAACATACCTATGCTCAATGCAAGGACACATGTGTAGGATAGCGACACTCGGGGGAAATTCCCCTCCCAGTAAAAATAGGGAATCAAGCTGCAAAGGATATACAAAATGGATCTACGTGGCTAGACATGAGATAAGCTCGGCTATATGGCTGATACTCAAAGTCAGGGAAGCCAGCATAAGGCTCAATAAGGCAGGAAAATCTCATGAAAACGCAATTACAACTTTACATAAGGGATTCCTGGGGGAAATAGGCCAGCAAAATATCAAGAGGAGTGTGAGGCTCTTGCGAAATGTCATGGTGATACTATACAATGGACTCTCACACCCTAAAGGAAAAAGTGTCAACATGGGCACCAAATGCAAACAAGGAGCTAATTAGGGCACCCATGTAAAGTCAAACTCTACCATTCACATCATGCCACTTCTAAAAAAGAAAGAAGGTTCTGTGACAGGATAGAATGGGTTCGTACCTAAGGTTATAATGAAACGGTCATAAGGTCATGCAAAATGCAAATGGAGGTGAAATCTAACCTATATGTCAGTTTAAACATCATACCTGAGATTGGCACAAACGGTTCAAAACAATGGTCTAAACGACACTCAAAACGGTCTCCTACATCATCATATTAGTAAAAAATGTTCCAACAGGGTCAGAAACGGTTCAAAACTACAGAAAGGGGGTAAAATTTTTCTATAAATAGTAAAAAATTCAAAACATTATATATCATTTGAAATTTTTACCCAATTGAGCTCAGAACTTCAAACGCAAATTCCGAGAGTTTCGTCCAATGAAATTTGACACCATTTTTTCCAAGTAACTTCCCATGCCCTGCTCTTCCATTTGCATGTAAATTTTTTCAAATTCCATAGTCAAAATCATTTTCTAGGCCATTCTAAGATATGCGCTTCGGCCCACGTGGATATCGATGTTTTTTCCGCATATAGGGCTTGCTATATGCAGAAAAATGGCCCAAAGTCACGTACATATGCGACTGTTGTACAAACAGTCGCGTATGTGGCCGCGTTCAATGTTTTTTAAGACAAATAATGACCAAAATTCAATATAAATGTGCAGGATGGTTCTAGAATGGAGGGAAAGAGAACATGGGGATGTAGAAGAGGCTGTACGGGGCGATCTAATGGCTCAACAAGCTCTTCGTGCATGCAGGATCTACAAGTTTTGGTGTCTTGGGGGCTTAAGGGCCAAACCAAGACTGCCGTAGATGCTAGTAGACTACTGGGATCCTGACTCAAAGTCTTTCCAGATCGACGGGATGTCCCTCACTATAGAGGTGGAGGACATATACTTCATTACAGGATTATCTCGACGGGGGCAAGTGGTGAACCTATGTTCTCGCGGGCCCGGAGGCGGCCTCACCATTGATGAGTATATTGTTGTATATTGTTATCTAGACATAGAGAATGTTGGGAGTCAGATCCCAACAAACTCCATACAAGTACTGGTCCTGAAGGCCATACTACTGAGACTCGGCAGGATAGCAGGGCTAGCCTCACTCCACCAGGCCTTGCAACCCTTTATGTTCTATGTAGTGGAGTGCATGAGACCCACAGTTTACGATTGGAGTATTGTGATGTTGAGTAACATGAAGCAACAACTCAGTGACTGCAAGATGGGTGGGGTACAAAACTTCAGTTTCAGTAGTATACTGAGCATGTTCTTCTTCAAGCATGTTTCGGGACTCAGCCCTAGAGTTGATGTTCCTCTTCACAGGGTTCGAGATCTATTCCAATGATGTTGGGAAGATGCGATGCATATACTGGGTGGAGGTAGGGTGTCCAACCCCTACCCAGCTGATTTCTTTCCATGGTGGCGGGAGCAGATAGTTTCCATTGATGATTACCCCTATGCGGGGATAGATTTTTGGGGAGATCCCAAGATGCTCCTACCACCAGGATCAGCATACAGTGACATTGGTAGTGAACCCCAACCCTCTTTTTTAATTTTTTTGAATTATTAAATTTTTTTTGTTTTTTTTTATATATAGAACCAAAAGACATGTTTTTGTGTGACGACACATAGTGACATCCTGTCATATGTATGCAGATGTAGTACCACGATGGCCTGACAGTTTCCCTCATCATAGACAGAAGGGAAGAGGAGATGACATTATGGGTGTGGATGCAGAGCGGACACTCCAAAACATCCATACAAACTTTATGCAGTTGACACATAGGGTACCCATGGTGCAAGTCAAGGACTTTTCTGAGGCCATGCAGCATCAGGTGGTGGGTGTACCATGATCATGGGTGCGGTTGTTTCGGCGGCTAGCTAGAGTCATGGTGAATTTCCACGATCAGAACCCCCCTCCTCCTCCTCAGGATTAGATACCTGGGAGTGACATATTTTTGTACTGCCGTGCATTATATTTTGGTTGCTCAAAAGCCCCATTTTTGTATTATGACACTTATGTATTATCACATTTTGAATGTTTAATGAAAAACTTTGATGATGATCGATTTTCTTTATTTACATGTGTAAAAATGTATGTTTGTGATGAGCTTATGGTCTGTGAAACAAATGCCAATCTAACACATAGTTAGCATATGAGTTAGCAACTTGATTATAAATTCTTGGAACATGTATGTATGTTATGCTGTCAAATTGTCGTTCTAACAATCTCACACGTAAGAATATTTGTAATAATGTTGGATCCCTAACATGATATAAGCCATTCAGCTGTGACACTATTAACTGCAAATCAAGACATACCTCAAGAGAGAGAACACCAAGTGAAATGGCATCTCGTAGAAGCTCAATAACGACACTATATTCAGCAACATTGTTTGAAGAGGGCCGTAAATAGATGCCTCCTAAAGACAATACCTGACCCGTAGGAGTATAAATCACCCAAGTAGTAGAGGCTGAGTGTTGAGTGTGACAACTAGCAACATCATCGAATCCTATATAGATGGAAGACTCCATTGACATCTGCCATAAGAAATGAAAGCTAATCAACAACCTGATCAGCATAACCTAACTATGAAAAATACTGTATAATAATATACAATAATCAGCCCTGGCTGAGAATCATGCATAGTAATTTTTAAGATAGAGCCCATTTCTAGGCTCCACCAAGGCTGTCCCTTCGTAATCTACTAGCTCATAAGTTCCCTTCTCTAACACATGTTTGACAATGTAAGGACCATGCCACATGGGGTTAAACTTTCCTGCCTCCAAGGGTTCTTTAGCTTGATCCCACAAAAGGACCAAATCTCCTTCACTAAAATTCCTCGGATGAACAGATTTATCATACTAGACCTTAACGCGATGCTTATTTACTTCTAGAGCCACTAAGGCATCTCGATGTTTCTCATCAAGTTGCTCTAAGTGGACCAAACATTCCTCCAATGGGGAAGTGTCTGGTAAAATCTCTATGGCTAGCTTCAATGAAGGGATTTCACATTCAACCAGCAAGATAGACTCCACTCCATGTACAAGCTGATATGGAGAAAAACCGGTGGCAGTCTTAACCGTGGTTCTATAAGCCCACAAAGCAGGATATAAAATGATATGCCAGTTGGTCTTGCTTTGTGCAATGGTTCATTGGAGAATGGACTTAAGTGATTTGTTCACTGCTTCAACCTATCCATTCGCTTGATGGTAACAAGAAGAGGAATGCTCCTGCTTATACCCTATCTTCGAGGCCAACTCTTCCATCATTCGATTCTGAAAGTGCCTACCATGGTTAGTGACAATCTCCTTCGTAATTCCAAACCGAGTAATTATCTGGTTGAATACGAAATGTACAGCTGTCTCACCATTGGATTTAATCATGGGCATAGCCTCAATCCATTTCATGAAATAGTCAACAGCCACTATAATATGATGATGCCCCCTAGCTGAAGCTGGGTTGCAATCCATGAAATCAAGCCCCCACTTAGTGAAGGGACCAACGGTGATAATTGGATGTAACAGGGTAGGATGTGAGCGAATATTGTGTCTAAAAACCTGTCAAGGGTGGTACTTCTTGACCACATTGACACAATATTTAAAGATCGATGGCAAAAAATAACCCACTCTCAAGATTTTTTGGGTTGTAGAAAGCCCAGATAAATGACCACCACATGCCCCTCCATGGCAATCATTCAGCACAAGATCAGCCTCCTCATGAGTTAAACAATGAGGTAAAATGGAATCTACCCCATGGTGGTACAATGTGTTATCCACGATAAGGTAGTTCTTGGATACGTGACGTAACCATTGTCGTTCATCCCGTGAAAGGTGAGTAGGGATCTTCAATGTTTGTAAATATATGATGATATATCCATACCATGGATCCAAATTTGAGATCAGAAAAATGTGCTCATCGACAAACGTATCTTCACAAAATTCCTCCTCCTCTTCACTTGGGAAATTAGATATAAGCTCAGCAAAAATAAACGATTTTTTCGATTTTGGCAAAATAAAATCGAGATCGAATTCTTGCAAGATGAAAATCCACTTATTATACTTTCCCCCTATCATCCTTCTAGTGAGGACAAACTAAAATGGATTGACACGGGCTACCACCAAGGTCTAGCGAAGGAGAATATAGTGTCTCAATCTTTGAACCGCATGAACGGTAGCTAAGGCAAGTTTCTCCATGTTGGTTACTATGGGCAGACTCGGGTTTACTTATAATGTACCAACAACACCCTTAACTCACTGGCCCTTTCGGAAACAGACTGCAGAGCATCCTAAAGTCTCACCCGAAGTGATATTAGATGGGTTGGCTATAGACTCAAGTGTCCTTAACCAGGTTCTGTAGCATCCTAGTGTCTCGCAGCTCTTCTTAACCAGCGAGATCTTCCTGCAAGTCACAGTTCTCCCTTCCTCACGGACTCTGACAGGGGGAGGACTCCTATCGCATCGCAGTGACTAGGATGATGTGCAAACTCTCCCCTCTGCGGTTCTCACTATCTGTGATATCTCGTACCGCAGCTCCTCTGTCGGGGCGATATCGCCTTCTGTCAATGCGATATCTCCTATAGTATGGTCCAAAGTGACTCTCAAGGTCCAAAGGGTTTCTCACTGGGAGGAATAACTCGGCTAACCTCCAACAGAGTGTTAAACAACCTTACACAAACTTCACGGTTCAACACACTCACATCGCTATACTTAACTTACTGAATAAGTATACTGGAAGCACTTAACAGAGTGACTATTACTGTGTGAAATTCATAGGAAGACACTTGTTACATTTAAACTTGCCTTTAACTTTCTATAATGCTATAACTGAATGAGAACATATAGACAGTTACTAACTGATATACGACATTCATGTAACAGATAATAGATAATAACTAAGTAAAGCACAATCACATGAAATAATCATATAACACACTGATTTTACGTGGTTCACTTCCAGGGTAGAAGCTACGTCCATGGGAACTGGTCTATATATTATAACTTGGGAGAGTAAACACAATTTTGCTGCAACCTCATATGCAGCTGAGATCTTCTGGGTAACTCCGCGCACACCGCCCAGGAGCCCTTCTCTCTTAGATCTCTTCTCTTCTTATATTGCTTCTCTTACAATATACTCTTCTTCTCTCTCTCTCTCTTTCTCTCTCTCTCTCAATCCCTGTGGATTGTTACATACATAATCTAGGAGTCAGCTACTAGTTACAGTAAGATATTACAGACTAAATAACAGAACCAAAGCTCGGCTCTTCTATAATACAAAGATCTATAAGCTAATAGATCATCGACTATCTGAATAGCTAATGAGCTAACTGATGACTAGCTAACCTTTTACAAGACAAAATACATCCCTTTATAGGCGGCCCGAAGGTCTCGCCATTACAACACTGTGGGCCTCTCCCAACAGTAACCCAAAAACCCTAACTGTGACAGTCGGTCTATTTGTACTCGAGCTGCCACTTTTCGTCACACAATAGCTTCCTGCAATCTTCCACGCTTCCCGGCGCTGACCGTGGGTACTGGCGTCGCTTCCTCTTCTGTCCTTTGCCTTCAATACCTTGGCCTCGTTGCTCCTTTTTCTTTTATGAGGGTAGTTGAGCCCTCCTGTCTTCGCTGCTGCCTTAAGTGCAGTGGTTGAGCTTTCTTCTCTCGGCCGCTCAGGTACTGTTACCTTTGACTTACTCGTTCCAAAACAACAGCTTTTCCTGTAGCTATGGGACCCTACTTCAACAGTCCCCTAACACTTACTTGTGGCTCGCCCCTGAGCCACTAACAGCTAGTTTCTCTTGCTGTAGCTTTACCTTGGCTTCCTGCGAAGTCTTTGTGAATCTCTGTCGAAGTCCTGCGACTTCTTTCTCCATAAATTCGACACACTCTTGTGCCATTTCAAGCATATCTTGACTGATGCTTGAGTCTTCTGTAAATCTAGTTCATAGGTCGCTCTTATCTTTCCTTCCCTCATTTCCATGCTCTCGCTCTCGTCACTTGCGAGACTTAATATACTCCAAAGTTGTGTATAGGTTTTCTTTTTCTTGGGTCAGCAACTCTTGGAAGGATCTTAAGATTTTGAGAAGTCTTCCACAGATATCCTTTCCTCTCTATCTGGGTTAGAACTTTTATCACAAAGGATATATAAATCTGTATCTTCCCGCCTTCTCAACAGTTCATTCAGTCTGGATCCTTCCACACAAAACTATACAGGCCATGAATTCCATTCCGAGGACAAGCCTTTGTTTGCGTGCTGTGTTGGGCTATAGGGAAGACCTGGGCTTTATACCATTAACTTCACACCAACAAAAGATCCACAGTGTTGGCCCTTTCGGCAACAACCTACGAACAGGTTGCAGTCTCATCCAAAACAGCTATGGGGTGCCGCAGAATCAGGTTTCTACAAGCAGAAGAGGGATATTACTGTACCTTTAGCTTCTAACAATTATAATCATAAAATCCAGAGATTTAGTAGTTACTTATTTAGCTTCACGGTTAGATAAAGAAACAGTGCCTTGCTTAACCCTTTACTGGGAATTCCAGCGAAGTTAGTATTTAGCAGTGATCTTACTTATCAGTTATATATTTATCAGTGCATAAAATAACATAACAACAACACAACAAAAACCACAACACACGATATAATGTGGTTCACCCCCTGTTTAGGGGTTACGTCCATAGAACTGTGTTTTATTCAACTCTTTACAAAAACCACAGTTCTAATCTGCGCACTCAGCTGCAGATCCCTTCAAGTCCTCAAAGCCGCGCACATAGCTGCAGGCCTCTGCGCACACAGCTGTAGATTTCCTTAATCACCCAAAACCCTCTGCGCACATAGCTGTAGAGGTCGTCCATGCACACAGCTGGGACTTAACCTTCTTACAAACAAGCCTTAGCTTCGCATCAATTCATCTTACATCAAAAGCCTAAACTGACTTCTTTACAAGAGTGATTATTTATAGTGCACTTATTACAAGACCATGGGCTTAAACCATGGGCACCCTGAACCCTAAACCCTGGACTTAAACCATGGGTTTATTACAAAAAGAAGGTTTCTATTCAACCCCGACACCCCTAAGACTGTTTTGAGTCATAAATCTGCTTACAACTTCCTCAAAGACCACAGAGTTACCAAAATTGGGGACCGTTAAGGTGCGCGCCCCAACAGGCCCCTAAGAGTCACCAGTGTCCTGTCCCAGGACACTCTACTATTTTTCAGGTGGGAGAATCTTGTTGGTGAAGACAGAAAACAACTTGCTACGCCTGACTGCTACCACGTCCGCAGCTTGCTTGATCCTTCATCCTTTCATCCTTAGTAGAATACATCCATCTCTTATGCTGTTGTCTGCCTCCGTCATATTTATGGTGGTCATGGGGGTCATTGGGCCTTCTATCAGTGACCCCATGCTTCGAACTGCCTCTCGTTCATGTCTTATCAAACATTTGAGCATCTACAACTTTGGGTCCTTAACAGGCAGTGTCCCTGTGTTTGCATGCCACTGAAATTTTGCATAAGACAAACAACATGCCTCCATTCTTTGGGATCCTCCTGAGTCTTTCCTGAGGGGTTGTGACTTTCTTCGTTCCACTTAGAGCGAAATTCTGCCTTAAATTTCTTTCTGGTTGATCGTATCTGCATTGGCTGCTTCGGCGCTGGATATGCCTCCTTGCAAGGAGGATTGCTCATAAGGTTCTGCAGACCTCTCTCCTTGAACTCTTGTAACAATTCCTGGACTTCGTGATCATTCTACATGGTGCTAACTATAAACTCAAAGAAGTTCACAATGCAGGAGTCAGAGGCCGGTGTAGCTTCTTATAGAGTCTCGCAACAAAATATGTCATCATGGTGCATTAATGACGCCAAATTTGATGGAACGACGGTAAATCCGGTCCACATGATGCTAGATTTTCCCAAAATCTCATCATGACAGGCAGTCCACGTGCTGATGCCGCCAAGTTGAGTTTGTCCCATCAGTCACGTTTTAGGCTGCGGCACACTTTTCTTCTTTGACACAACCACTAACTTCAGCTTCGCCTCAATGAGTACCCTCGACATAATATTCACCTTCGACCCATCCTGACCTATACGGCAACCAAACTTCAACCTTCACACTTTGACAGTCTTCAACACTTCATAGCTTTGAGAACAACTTCATTATAGTCTAGTACCCAATTCCAACTATTCTTGGTAATTAGACTGTCCTTCATGCTGTTACTCCTGATTAAGGGGTCCTAGTTTGTCCTTGTACTTCTTTAACCTACTTCCATTCACCATGGAAGGTAAAATTTCTCCATTCAATTTAGCTAACTGGACTGCGCCACTATTAGTAACTCTCTGCACTATGTATGGTTCTTTTCAATGTGTCTTGAACTTCCCCGGGAATTTCATGAATTTACTGTCATATAAAAGCACAAGATCACCATTCTGGAACTGCTTCTTCTTAATGTGTCTATCATGCCATGCTTTTTCTCTAGCTTTCTATACTTGCTGCTGGAACCCTGCAATGAATCTATCCTCTTCAAGTTCTAGTATCTTTGCCAACCTTTCTTTCATCATATCTGGGTCATCCATCTCTGTAAAAGAAGATATTCTGAGGCTAGGGACAATGTACTCCATGGGCATGACTGCTTCTTGTCCATAAACCAACCTAAAAGGTGTATGGCCTGTCAACTTCTTGCAGGTGGTTCTATAAGCCCATAGTACTGCTAGAATTCTAAGGTCCCAATCATTTCTGTTAGCATTGCAAACCGTCGTCAGAGCGTGTTCAAGGATATTGTTAAAGGCTTTGACAGTTCCATTTTCTTGAGGATGATAGGCAGTACTCTTCTGATGATATACTTGAAATTCTTCAGTCAATACTTCAATAGTCTTATTTAAGAAATGTGATCCTTGATCGCTCATAAGAATTCTAGGACACCCAAATCTTGACAAGATGTTATCGAAGATAAAATTCACGGCTGTAGCAGCACTACAGGTCTTAACTGGTTGAGCTTCGGCCCAATGAGTAAGGTAGTCAGTTGCTGTAATAATGTATCTTGCTCCGGATTTCTTCACAGGGGGATTGATAGGTCCAACAAAATCAATAGCCCATTTATCAAAGGGTTGTAAAGTTACCTGCGGAACTAGAGGCATCTCATCCCTCCTGGATGGTTTTCCTGTCCTCTGAAAAATGTTGCAGCTGTGGCAATATTCTCTTGCATCCTTATGAATTGTGGGCCACCAAAATCCGGCTGTCAAAATCTTCTGTGCTGTAGCTTTTCCTGCGTAATGACCTCCTATTGCACCAGAGTGTGCCTCAGCCAAAATTAATGGCTTTTCATGCTCCAGGATGCATCTGCACAGTATTTCATCTGGTCCCATCTTATATAGCTGTCCTGCTATTAAGGTAAAGTCGGCTGCTCTAACCACTAGCTGTTTCTTCTACTGCGTTGTCATTTCGGCGAGTGCAAAAACTGTAGACAAATACTGAACAATATCCTGGAAATAATCATCAACCATCTGGATGGAAAACAACTGGACATCAGGAAGACCTTCGTCCAAACTAATGGGCTCTTCTCCTGACTCGAGCCTCGACAAGTGGTCAGGACCTAGGTTCAATCTTCTAGGTTTGACTATGATCTCAAAGTCATATTCCTGAAATAGAATCAACCATCTGCATATCCTTCCACCTAGCACAGGCTTGTTAACAAAATACATCAAAGCAGAGTGATCAGTGAACATCTTAAAATGAGATCCTAATAGATAATGTCGAAACTTCTGTAATACATAAACCATAGCTAAACCTTCTCGTTCTGTAGTAGTATAATTTTTTTTTCTGCCGTGGACAGTTTTCTACTTGCAAAAAAAATAGGGTGATCGATATTACCTTCACCCGACTGAGCCAATACTATTCCTAGAGCAATGGAGGATGCATCGACATGCACATGAAACTCATTATTCCAATCAGGGAATACTAAGATAGGGGCAGTTACCATCTTTTCCTTCAAAATATCCAAGCTTGCTTGACACTCAGGTGTCCATTCAAACCTAATATCTTTCTTCAACTAATTTTCCATAGGGGCTGTTATCTGAGCATATCCTTTAATGAATTTCCTGTAATAACTAGTATGACCAAGTGTAGTGCGTAGTTGTTTAACAGACTTCGGAGGTGGCAGGTTCACAATAATGGCTATCTTCACAGGATCCATCATCAATCCTTTCTTACATACAATGTGACCTAGCAGAATTCCAAAAGGGGCATAGAAGATACACTTTTTCAAGTTCAAGGAAATCTGATGTTGTCTACATTTGTCCAGCATAACTCTTAAACTAGCTATGTGGTCTTTTAATAACCAGAAGATAGTCCGATCATAAAAATAAACTTCTAAGAATTTATGTATGAATTCCTTAAAAGCAGAGATGACTACTCTAGAAAACATGGCAGGCGCATTCTTCAATCCAAAGGGCATAACTGTATACTGGAAGGATCCCATTTCTGTAGTGAAGGTTGTCTTATGTCGATCTTCTGAAGCAATTCTAATCTAATGGTAACCTGAAAATCCATCAGTAAAAGAGTACACTTCTTGACCTCCAACATTGTATAAAACTTCATCTGTAAAGGGAGTGGGGAAAGGATCATGCAAACAGGCATCATTCAGCTTCCTCAGATAGACACAGATTCTTATTTCTCCCTTAGTCTTCTTTTCTTGCACCACCATAGGACTGACCCACTCGGACTCTTCAACAGGCTCAATGATTCCTGCAGCAAGCATCTTTTCCAGCTCCATTCGGACTTTTTCCTTATACTTAGGGTTCAGCCTATAAGGGTGTTGTTTCACAGGCTTCGCATCAGGTTTCAAAGGGATCTTTATTACTCCTATATCATCAAGGATACCTTTCATCTCTGATAACTTCGTCGGAAATAGATCTTGATATTCATGGAGAAGTTGGGTCACCTTGCTTACCATTTCGTCATCCCAATAATCTCCAATGGTAGCATACTTAGGGTTTTCTTCTAACCAAATGTTTGCGGTCCGTGTATTCAGGGGTTGAGTCACTTCAGGTGCCTCAACTGCTGGTCCATGTACTTCGCAGTGTCCTTCTGACTCAGGAATGTTAATGTTGCGCGGATCGTCATCCTCGTCAATTGCGAGGTTATAACATTCTACTGCATTGGCTTCTTGTGCCTACCAATTAGGTTGGTATTCTGCTATTTCTTAATCATCAAATACTTTAGTATGGATCAACCTAAAAGCTACGTCCAAAGCAGGAGAAACCTCATTAATAGAAAATGTCAGCACAAAACTATCAACAAGACAATCCCAACTTACAGTACCATGGCGAAGCTTGACCTCCGCATACCAGTTCTTTGCTATAGGTTCCAGGGTGTGCATAAACTTATGTACCCATTCTTCATGAGGTACATGCTTCCATGCCTCGTAGCATTGCTCCAAATGTCCCTGAGGACTAGTCTTACCATTAAACCTGCTTCGCACCTCCTGAGGTTGATCCCTGAATCTTAGGCAAAGGGACTTCTAGCATGCTTCCCAACTATGAATGTACTTGTTGTGACCATTCCACCATCTGGCTAGTGTGGCTCTGAATGTTGAATCCAGAGTCTCCATTTTTTGTGAGTTTGGTACCTGCTCTGAGAATTGCACAATAAACTCTTCTGGGTTTGTCGAACCATCAAAAATAGGTAAGGTTCTTGTCTGTGAGCCAAGCCATCTGCCAAGACTTGGTAATTATGTCACATCGATGGCCATGTAGCTCATACAATCTATTCTACCAATTCTCTAGGCCATCATCTGAATCTGTCATGCAGGAGCTGTCACACTTCCAATCCATGATACCTTCGGTAGTAGGATCAACATAATCTTCTTCCTTCCCTGTGATATTGTAGATGTGGTCCAAAACATCCTGGTCTTCATCTCTTACTGGCTCTGTGTATCTCTCTCCTTGAGAAGGATCCAATGGTACTATGACTCTCAGTCCTTTCCCTTCGAAAGTCATCTGTCTCTTCTTCAGGTTGATTACTGCATCATTATCTATTGCCCATTCAATGCCTAGTAGTGCTGGATAGGGGTTGCTGTCATCAATTATTTCAATTACCTCAAAGCATGCTAAGGTACTGACTCCATCAATATCTACTGATACACTAGGGAGTCTTCCTAGGGGCACAGTATTCTGCTGATTGGCTAATCTCAACTATATAGGGGACCATTCCAGAATAGGTTTTCCCATTTGTTCCCATGTCTTCTTAGTTAAGACATTTACTTCTGATCCTAGGTCCAGGATGACATCAGTCATGTCATATTCTCCTATCTGAGCATTCAATCTCATTTCCCTACCAGTTCTTCTGACTCTATGAACAGTTTTTTCCTTACCAGAACTTCACTGAGGTTCGCAAGAAGCAATAACTTTCTGCAACTCATTTAAAGCATTTTGATTTCTCAAGAGCTTCATACAACTCTGTAAAAAGGAGGACAATGTACTTACTTTATCTGTCGAAGCTTCTTGTGGCTGCAACTGCTGCTGAGGTTGTTGCGCAGGTACTACTGATGTGTTGGGGTCAACAAAGTCTCTCTTGGCTTCCATAAATGTCTCTTTTTCTCTTTCGACATCAAATGCAGGGATTTTTTCTGGGGCCTTCCGAACCCAAGCCTCGGCAGGCTGTTTCTCCTTGTTCTGCACTTCCGTCGTAGCTCCACTCTTGGTAACAACATTAATGGCTGGGACAGGTCATTGCTCCACAACAATCAGCTGAATATTCTGAGTAGGGGCACTATTTCTTTCTTGAATCTTCGCTATCAGCTGCGGGCATTGCTCAATCACATGGTCGACAGCTCTGCAATATCGACATGTCGTAGTTGGGTTCCGACAGTCTCTAGCGAGATGTCCTACCTGGTTATAGTTATAGCAAACAACCTGGCCTAGACCTCTACCAGCCATACCACCATGACCACGACCTCCAAAATCTTTGTGACCTGATGTACTACCATGGTAACCATATCCATCATTTCCTTGGCCATCATTTTCTACCCGATAAGCATCGTAAGTTCGTTCTCTCATGAGGTCAAGGATGTGACACTCATCTTCGTTGTGTCCCAGTGATTTACACAACTTACAATAAGGGTTGTTAGGGACTTTCACATACCTCTGCAAGAAGATAGTAGTCTTCAGGTCGATGCTGGCCAGTTGTCCTACAGATCTCACAATATAGAACACTAGGGTTGAACAGGTTTGGTGCACTAGAATTCAAGAAATTTCTTACCGCAGGACACTGTTCCTTGTCCTGACCCTCTGTTCGACATCGTGTACACCAACCCTCTTCGCGACTAGCTTTACCTTTTTTCATATCGCGAAGCTCCAGAGCCATCGCGGGTCTAGGGGGGGAGGGGGGGGGCTGGTAGTAGGCGGGGGGGAACTTACTGGGGTAGACTAACCTGCAACAGGAATACTTGAGCTAGGGTTGCTTTCAGACTACGATGGGTTCTCACGGATAATAGGTCTTCGCTGCGGGGTTACCGGAGGGTTTCCAATAGAAGGGGTTTCTTCAAGCTCTGAGACTTCTGGACTTACGGGGTTAGACTCGGTATTCTGAACTAGGGTATAGGACTCAAAATTTCTCTTGTACCTTTTTCCACTTCGCAGCAAACCACTTTGCTCATAGAAGGTACTTTCACTTGCAACATAAGCTAGTAGTGCTAAATCTAATAGTCTGATTCAATGAGCAATATACCTTTTTTCAACCGATAGCATTTTAATTCTCAAACTAAATGAATTCAAGTACTTACCCCTTGGTCCTTTGAAGAACTGTCATTCGTTTTTGCTGAAGGACGTACTTGTGTTAATGGTGAACTCCGTCACAAATGCTTCAAGGGTTCGCGTTGTCCAGAAATCAACAGCGCGGGATATCTCCTTGTTCACCATTTTCAGTATATTAATTCTTGCGGGGGTCCAATCAAGAAACTGACATTCTTGGAAGTTTGTCCTTCTCTCTGTTAACCTGGATAACCACTGGTGCAACTCTATGTGGATACTCCCAAAGAAAATTTCATACACATCAGAAAAAACATACATGTGTAAAAATTCGTTTGCACTACGACACGGATCTTTGTTCTCTTGTACAGCAAACATCAGATAAGTCTCTTCAATCCAATCACCAATTTATTTCACTGAGGGTCTCCAAAACATAGCCCTCGAGGTACGACGTAAACCCCTCTTGAGCAGATACTGAGTTCAACTGGAAACAGAACCAATTTGTTGGGCTATAGGGCAGACCCGAGCTTTATACCATTAACTTCGCACCAACAAAATACCCACAGTGTTGGCCCTTTCGGCAAGACCCTACGAACAAGTTGCAGTCTCACCCGAAATAGTTATGGGGTGCTGCAGAATCAGGTTTCTGCAAGCAGAAGAGGGATATTACTGTACCTTTAGCTTCTAACAATTATAATCATAAAATGCAGAGCTTTAATAGTTACTTATTTAGCTTCATGGTTAGATAAACAAACAGTGCCTTGCTTAACCCTTTATTGGGAATTCCAGCGAAGTTAGTATTTAGCAGTGATCTTACTTATCAGTTATATATTTATCAATGCATAAAAGAACATAACAACAACACAACAAAAACCACAACACACGATATAACGTGGTTCACCCCCAGTTTAGGGGTTACATCCACAGAACTGTGTTTTATTCAACTCTTTACAAAAACCACAGTTCTGATCTGCGCACTCAGCTGTAGATCCCTTCAAGTCCTCAAAGCCGCGCACACAGCTGCAGAGGTCGTCCACGCACACAGCTGGGACTTAACCTTCTTACAAACAAGCCTTAGCTTCGCATCAATTCATCTTACATCAAAAGCCTAAACTGACTTCCTTACAAGAGTGCTTATTTATAGTGCACTTATTACAAGACCATGGGATTAAACCATGGGCACCTCGAACCCTAAACCCTGGACTTAAACCATGGGTTTATTACAAAAAGAAGGTTTTTACTCAACCCCGACACCCCTAATACTGTTTTGAGTCGTAACTCCGCTTACAACTTCCACAAAAACCGCAGAGTTACCAAAATTAGGGACCGTTAAGGTGTGCTCCCCAACATGCTAAATTTCTGCTTCGCTCCTTTCCTAGTTCCTTTTGTTTTTCTGGGTCTCGGATGCCTGTTTCTTGGTCCTTTTTTCTTTCCGTGAGATCTTCTAGGAAACTCCACGTGCACATCCATCCGAGTTGTCCTTCTCTCTCTGTTTCTCACTTTTACTTTCCTCCTTTTGCTTTTTCTCTATTCTAAGCTGGACTCTTCTACTATCTGAGCGTGACTCCTCATCCTTGGCATCTGTCTAACCTGTGATGTACCTATTTTCACACCCTTGGGCGGTGTCATCATAGCAGACACGAGGCCACCACTCTGGAATTGTCTCACAATGTCTTCTAAAGGTTCCTCCTCGGACAAAACCCACTCGGTGCAATAATCTGGACGGGCAATGGCTGCGAAATTGGGGAAAACTAGCACTCTGTAACTGGGGTATCTCTACATAAGGAAAACTCTGCAACTTGCTCTATGGCTCTCTGAAATTTCCAAAGTAACCCGTCCGTATGGATGATCTTTATATTTATAACCAAGGTGATACTCTGTGACTCAACGGTCCTGTAGACTAGACCCATCGACAGTATTAATTGCATGGAAAAGACAACACTCGTCGTTTCGATCCTCATTAATTGCTGAAATCTGATCAAATTTCCCTCGAAACATGTGTGGAGGCGCTAGTCTCGTCGGAGATTTTACCAAATCTAGAAAAATCATTCTACTGTTGCCAAATCTAGGGCAATGGATACCTGTCGTATCCGGATTAAATACTTGTCAGAGGGCGAAGTGACTGGCCCTCTGTTCTTTTTCAACATTGGCTACGTGGCACGGGGAAACATCACGTTGCTGCGATGCCTCACCACATCACCTACGCAAACAATTTTACTCAATTTTTTTGTTTTTTTTTTTCTGCAAGCATCCTATGACTTGCACAAAATGAACCGTCCTTATGCGATTCCTTGTACTTAGACTATCTGCCGGTGTAGACTAAGTCCAGGTGCGATGCCTCCTTTCAACTACACTGGGCATCTGCACGCTCATACACTTTCTGAGTTAGGCCTGAGAGGTGGGGTGGCTATCACTATAGAGCTTGAGCCTGCTGCCATTAATCAATGTGGGCAGAAGCTCCCCTTTCAATTTGTTGAGTTGAACGACACCTCCTTCTGTGACTTGCTGAATCTGATATGGCCCCAACCAATGCGTCTTGAACTTCCCTGGAAACTTAATAAACTTACTGTCATAAAGGAGCACTATGTCTCCTGTCTGAAAAGTCTTGCTCTTGATGTGCTTGTCATGCCAAGCTTTTTCTCGTGCCTTCTGCACTTTCTGATGGAACCCTGTGATGAATCTGTCTTCCTCTAAGGAAATCAGTTGCGCTAGTCTTTCATTCATCATGTCTGTATCAGCCATCCTGGTGATTTGAGCAATTCTTAAACTGGGAATAATATATTCCATAGGCATAACAACCTCTTGTCCATACACCAAGCTGAAAGGTGTGTGCCCTATAAGTTTCTTGCATGTAGTCCTATAAGCCCATAATACAGCATTAACCCTGAGGTCCCAATCATTTCTTTGGCTGTTAAAGACCTTAGTAAGAGCATTTTCTAGAATCTTGTTAAAGGCCTCCATCGTACCATTAGCTTGTGGGTGGTAGGGCATGCTCTTATGGTGTTGTATCTAGAATTCCTCTGTCAAGGCTTCAATAGTGCGATTCAAAAAATGTGTGCCTTGATCGCTCATCAAAATTACTCGACATCCAAATATACTGATGATGCTTTCAAAAATGAACTGTGCAGCTATGGCAGCATCACAATTCTTGACTGCCTTTGCCTCTTCCCATTTGGTGAGGTATTTTGTTCCTATGATGATGTATCTCGCACCCGTTCGTTTTCCTGGTGGGTTGATAGGATCCACAAAATCTATAGCCCATTTGTGAAATGCACGCAGTGTGATCTGTGGTCGCAGCGACATCTCATCTCTTAGCGAAGGTTTTCCTACCCTCTGGCAGATATCGCAGCATCTGCAAAACTCCTTAGTATCTTTGTGTAAAGTAGGCCACCATAATTCTGCAGCTAAGATTTTCTGAGTAGTCGGCTTTCCTGTGAATGACCTCCTGCGGCACCTGAGTGTGCTTCTCTGATAATGGCCTCTTTCTCATGCAGCATAACGCATCTACGCAGGACTTCATTTGGACCTAACTTGTATAAGTGCCCTGCGATCAATGTGAAGTCTGCTGTTTTAACAACTAGCTGTTTCTTTTGATGCTTAGTAAACTCAAGAGGTGCCCATCCTGTGGTGAGAAAGTGAATGATATCAGCGTAGTACTCATCTGCGATCTGAATAGCAAACAATTGCGCATCTGGCAAATTGTCCTCTAAGTTACTTGTTTCTTCTCCTAAGTCTATCCGCGATAGATGATCAGGTCCAACATGTAATCTTCCTGGTTTTACAATGATTTCAAAATCATACTCCTGAAACAGGAGTAACCATCTACAGATTCTTCCCCCTAACACTGGCTTATTGATCAAGTACTTTAAAGAGGAATGGTTAGTAAACATCTTGAATGAGGCACCCAACAGGTAGTGCCTAAACTTCTATAGAGCATACACCATAGCTAAACCTTCTCTCTCTGTAGTGGTGTAGTTCTTTTCTGCAGTGGATAACTTTCTGCTTGAATATGCGATAGGGTGATCGATACACCCTTCTCCTGGCTGGGACAAGATGATCGCCAGTGCGATGCTAGATGCATCCACATGTACATGAAATGGCTTGGTCCAGTCTGGAAATACTAAGATGGGTGCTGTAACCATCTTCTCTTTAAGAGTGTCTAGACTTTTCTGGCATTCCTCATTCCATAGGAATTTGGTGTCTTTCTTTAACAGCTTTTCCATCGGTGCTATGATATTTGCATAACCCTTGAAAAAATTTCTATAGTACCCGGCATGACCAAGTACTGTCCTTAATTGCTTGACTGAGCTGGGTGCTGGAAGATTTACAATGATGGAAATCTTTGCAGGATCTACCATCAAGCCTTGTCTGCAAACAATGTGACCCAACAAAATACCACATGGTGCACAAAATATACATTTTTTCAAGTTCAGAGAAATATGGTATTGCCTACATTTCTCTAACATCAGTCTTAAATCTCCTATGTGCTTGTCGATTAATCCAAATATAGTCTAGTCATCAAAATAAACCTCTAGGAATTTATGGATGTATTCTTTAAATACAGCAACTACTACTCTTGAAAAGATAGCTGGTGCATTTTTAAGACCAAAGGGCATTACCGTATACTGGAATGAGCCCCATTCTGTCGCAAAAGTGGTCTTATATCGATCTTCTGGATGGATTCTGATCTGGTGATAGCCTGAAAAGCCATCAGTGAAGGAGTAGACCTCCTGTCCTCCCACATTGTCTAACACTTCATCAGTAAACGGTGTCGGGAATGGGTCATGAAGTGATGCATCATTGAGTTTACGTAGATCGACACAAATTCTGATTTCTCCTTTGGTTTTCTTTTCTTGCATGACCATTGGACTAACCCATTCGCTTTCTTCTACAGGCTCAATGATGCCTGCTACTAGCATCTTATCGATCTCATCCTTAACCTTTTCTTTATACCACGGATTTAATCTGTATGGACACTGTTTGACTAGCCTAGCATCCTCTTTCAATGGTATCCTCATTACTCCCAGATCTCTTATTATTCCCTTCATTTCTGTAAACTTAGTGGGGAATAAGTCCTGATAGTCATGTAACAGATCTGCAATGCATGCTACCGTTTCATCATCCCAATAGTCTCCAATAGAGGCAAGCTTTGGTTTTGTGTCTGTGCCAATATTGATCTTTTTAATCTTGATGGGGTCTGTGATAGCTGGAATCTGTAGCTTTGGTCCATCAACATCGCGAGTCCCTTTTGACTCTGGAATGTTGATGTTGCAAAGATCCTCATCCTCATCCTCTAGTTCTGCTGTGAAGTTATAATGCTCGAGTGCATATTCTAACTAGATAGCCCACTCGGGTTGAGTATGTACTGATAGGGTACAGTCCTCAAATACCTTAGTATTTATGACGTCTAGAGCCTGATCGATACTTGGATACTCATATTCAAAAGAAAAAGTGAGTTCAAAGCTATCTATCATAAGTGGCCATGTAATGGTTCCTCTACGCAACTCGGTCTCAGTGTACCAGTTCTTCAGAATTTGGTCTAAAGTATGAATGAATAGGTGAACCCATTCATCCTCTGAAATGTCCGACCAATTCTATTCACACATTTCAATATGTGACATGGGGTCACTTTCTCCTGTTGGCTATTCTGGGCAGACCCGGGTTTGCTGTAATGTACCAACAACACCCCTAGCTCACTAGCCCTTTCGGCGACAGACCATGGAGTGGCTTGAAGTCTCACCTGTACTGATTCTAATGGGTTGGCCAAAGACTCAAGTGTCTTCGACCAGGTTCTGTAGCATCATAGGATCTCGTAGCTCTTCTTAGCTAGTGAGGTCTCTCTCCACGATGCGCAGTCTCTCTTCCTCGTGGGTTCTGATAGGGGAAGGACTCCTATCGCATCGCAGCAACTCTGGAAATGCACAACTCTCTCTTCCGCTTAACCCGTGATTTGAACTATCCCACACCGCAACTCCTCTGATGCTATGATATCACCTACTGTCAACGTGATATATACTATAGTACGACCCACTGCGACCCTCACGGTCCAAAGGCTATCGCACTAGGTGGAATGACTTGGCTAACTTTCAACAAGTTAGTAACCTCTCTGACTTGAACTTCCACAGTTCAACATACTCTACCTCAACTATACTTACTATTCGAATAAGTATACTGGAAACACTTTAACAGAATGACTTATTACTGTGTGAAACTTGTACTGATAAAATCATATGCAGATGCTTGATACATGTAAATCCACCACTAACCTTCAATAATGCTATAACTGAATGAGGACATACAGACATTTACTAACTGATATACAAAATTCATGTAACAGATAACACATATCAACCAAGTAAAGCACAATCACATGAAATAATCACATAACACACTGGTTTTACATGGTTCACTTCCAAGGTAGAAGCTACGTCTACATAACTATGTTTATTATATCTTGAGAGAGTACATAGTTCTGCTGCAACCTGTTGTGCAGCTAGAGATCTTCTGGGTAACTCCGCACTCACTGCCGGGAGCCCTTCTCTCCTAGATCTCTTCTCTTTCTCTATATTGCCTTCTTACAATATTCTCTCTCTCTCTCTCTCTCTCTCTATCAATCCTTGCGAATTGTTACATACATGCTTCTATGAGCCAGCTGCTGGTTACAGTAAGATACTACAGACTGAATATAGAACCAGAGCATGAGTGTCTATGAGATAACAGATCAACTGACTCTCTAATTTTTTGACTAGCTAAAAGACCCAATGACTAACTGGCTAACCTTTTTCAATACAAAATAAATCCCTTTATAGGCGGCCCGAAAGTCTCGCCATTACAACACTGTGGGCCTGTCCCAACAGTAACCAAAAACCCTAACTAGTGACAGTCGACGTATGTGTACTTGGAGTAGCCGCTTTTCGTCACACCACTTCTCTCTACAATATTCCATGCTTCCCGGCGCTGAACATGGGTACTGGGCGCCACTTCCCATCTCTATCCTTCATCTTCAATACCTTGGCCTCGTTGCTCCTTTTTCCTTTATGAGGGTAGCTGAGCCCTCCTGTCTTCCGCCACTTCCTTGAATGCAGTGGGTGAACTCTCTCTTCTCGACCGTTGCCTTGACTGTAGTGGGTGAGCTCTCTCTTCTTGGCCGCTTAAGTACTGTCGTCTTCTTTGACTCTTCTATCCTGATAGTCACAGTTTCCAACTCTGATCTGTAGCTAGAAACATGCTACGATGTCGTAGCTTTACCTTATCTCTTATATCTTCGCCAAAACTGTCTATCCGCCAAAATGGCAGCTTCTCCTGTAGCTGCGGGACCCTACTCCAACAGTCCCCTAACACTTACTTGTGGATTGTCGTTGAGCCACTAACAGCGGGCTTCTCCTGCTGTAGCTTCTCCTTGGCTTCCTCCAAAGTCTGTTTAAATTTGTCCTGAAGTCCTGCGAATTCATTCTACATAGCTTTTGTAACTTAGTTCATTGGTCTCTCTTATCTTTCCTTCCCTTATTGTCATGCTCTCGCTCTCGTTGCTTGCGAGACCTTTTTGGATCTTGAGGTTTTGAGAAGTCTTCCACATATATCCTTTCCTTTTTTCTCTGGGTTAGAACTTTTATCACAAGGAAAATTTGTATCCTCCATCCTTCTCAAACATTTCATTCAGTCTGGATCCTTTCATACAAACTATACAGGTCTTGAATTCCATTCTGAGAACCTTCATTCCTTTCCTTTTTCCTTTTGTTTTTCTGCATCTCGGATGCCTGTTTCTCGGTCCTTTTTTCTTTCTGTGAGATATTTTGGGAAACTCCACGTGCACAGCCATCCGAGTTGGCCTTCTCTTTCTATTTCTCACTTTTAATTTCCTCCTTTTCCTTTTTCGCTGTTCTAGGCTGGACTCGTCTACTGTCTGAGCTTGACTCCTCATCCTTGGTAGCCGTCTGACCTATGATGAACTTGGTTTGATACTCTTGGGTGGTGCCTCCATAGCAGACACAAGGCCTCCACGCTTGAATCGTCTCAAAATTTCTTCTAAAGGTTCTTCCTTGGACAGAACACACTCGGTGCAATACTCTGGATTGGAAATGGCTGCGAAATAGGGGAATCACAGCACTCTGTAATGAACTTAGCTCTGCACAGGGAAAACTTAACAACTTACTCTATAGCTCTCAGATCTTGCAAAAGTAACTGTCCTGAATGAATGATCTCTGCTTTTATGTTGAAGGCTATAATCCCGGACGCAACGGTCATCTAGGATGAACCCGTCGATGGTATTAATTGTATGGATGAGACCACACCCGTCATTTCAATCCTCATTACATTAGAGAGAATTTGAGGTCAAAAATGGGCCTCCTAAGAGATGTACTACAAAAATATAAGATATATTAAAATATTATGAGTTTGGGGTTTTATGGGGTAGGTATATATGCCAACTCACCTCCTACACTACTTTTTATGCACAAAACAAATAACCATGGTTGAGTTACTTTTCTAAATTGACTATAAATAAAATTAATAAAATAACTCTACAATGATGTGACTAAGATTCATTGTAAATTCTCAAAAATTTATTGTCCTTTAGCATTTATTTGTCTTGAACTTGTAAATAAAATTAAACAAAAATGAATTTAATTTATATGCATAACTAACATATTTTTTTCATATAAATATCATTCATGAATTTAATTTATTTTAAAAGTACAAGATTTAATATATATATATTAGTTTGACATTATGATATTAAATACAATTGAGTTAATATATAATTTAAAATTAAAAAAACATGAAAATGACAATATATTATTTTATAAAAAAATGTAAAAAGAAAAAAAATGTGAAAAGACATTTTTATGAATTATGAGTACTTTACTTGAAAATGACAATAATATTATTTTATGAGAAAGTGAATTGTGAGTACTTTACTTGAAAATGACAATAATATTATTTTATGAGAAAGTGAATTGTGAGTACTTTACTTGAAAATAATAATAAAATTATTTTATGAGAAAGTGTGAAATGACTTTTATTGTGAGTACTTCACTTTATGACTTAAAAGTACTTGTACCACTACCTTGGTTAACTATGGGTTTTCATCCACCATAGAAAATGTGACAAATAAGCATTCCTAAATCATGCAATGCCACCTCAACCATGGGGGATGATGTCATCTACTAGAATGTAATTGGTTGATTTTTATAGTACATTTTGGTCCTTTTGAGGCCCATTTTTGACCTCAAATTCTCTCTAATGAATGCTGAAATCTGATCAAATTTCCCTCAAAACCTGTGTGCAGGTGCCGGTCTCGTTGAAAATTTACTAAATCTAGAAAATTTATTATGCTATTGCCAAATCTACGGTAAGGTATACCGGTCATTTCTTCATTAACTACCTGTCAGAAGGCGAATTGACTGGCCCTCTATGTTTTTTTGAAAGTGTCTACGTGGCACAGGGAATCATCGCCTTACCACGATGTCACACCGCATCACCTGTGAAAAAAAAACTTAATAGTTTTTATTTTTTTTATTTTTTACTCATGCAAATGCTTTTTACTTGCCGGTGTAGACTAACTACTGGTGCGATGCCTCCTTTCAACTACACTGGACATTTGCACTCTCATATCTTTCTAAGTTAAGGCTGGGACGTGGAGTGGCTAGCACTGTAAATCTTAAGCCTACTGCCATTAATGAAAGTGGGAAGAAGCTCCCCATTCAGTTTGTTGAGCTGAATGGCTCCTCCATATATAACTTGCTGAATCTGGTATGGCCCCAACCAATGCGTCTTGAACTTTCCTAGAAACTTCACAAACTTACTGTCATAGAGGAGGACTAGGTCTCCTATCTGAAAAATCTTGTTCTTTACATGCCTGTCATGCCAAGCTTTCTCTCGTGCCTTCTACACTTTCTGATGGAATCCTACGATGAACTTGTCTTCCTCTAAGGCAAGTAGCTGCACTAGCCTTTCATTCGTCGTAACTATGCCTGTCATCTCAGTGACCTGATCAATTCTTAGACTGGGTAAAATATATTCCATAGGCATAAAAACCTCTTATCCATACACCAAACTGAAAGGTGTATGTCCTATAAGTTTCTTGCATGTCATCCTATAAGCCCATAACACAACATTAACCCTGAGGTCCCAATCGTTTCTTTGGCTGTTGCAGATCTTAGTAAGAGCATTTTCTAGAATCTTGTTAAAAACCTCCACCGTACCATTAGTTTGCGGGTGGTAGGGAGTTCTCTTATGGTGATGTATTTGGAATTCCTCTGTCAAGTCCTCAATAGTGTGGTTCAAGAAATGGGTGCCTTGATCGCTCATCAAAATTACTGGACATCCAAATCTACTGATGATGTTCTCAAAGAGGAACTGTGCAGCTGTAGCAGCATCACAATTCCTTACTAATTTAGCCTCCACCCATCTGGTGAGGTATTCTGTTCTTGCAATGATGTATATCACACCAGTTTGTTTTCCTGGTGGGTTGATAGGACCCACAAAGTCTATAGCCCACTTTTCAAATGCGCGCAACGTAATCTATGTTCGCAGTGGCATTTCATCTCTCCATGAAGGTTTTCCTACCCTCTTGCAGATATCGCAGCATCTGCAAAATTCCTTAGTATCCTTATGCAAAGTAGGCCACCATAATCCTGCGGTCAGGATTTTCTGCGTAGTCGGCTTTCCTGCGAAATGACCTCCTGTGGTACCGGAATGTGCTTCTCTGATAATGGCCTCTTTCTCTTGCGGCATGACGCATCTGCGTAGGACTTCATCTGGACCTAACTTGTATAGCTTTCCTGTGATCAAGGTGAAGTCTGCTGCTTTAACAACCAACTACTTCTTTTGATGCTTAGTAAACTCAACAGGTGCCCATCCTATAGTGATAAAATGAATAATATCAGCATAGTACTCGTCTGTGATCTGAATAGAAAAAAACTGCGCATCGGGCAAGTTGTCCTCTAGGTTACTTGGCTCTTCTCCTGAGTCTATCCTTGACAGATGATCTGGTCTGGAATTTAATTTCCCTGGTTTGACAATAATTTCAAAATCATACTCTTGAAATAGGAGTAACCATCTGCAGATTCGTCCCCCTAACACTAGCTTATTGACCAAGTACTTCAAAGTGGAGTGGTCAGTGAACATCTTGAATGAGGCACCTAGCAGGCAGTGCCTGAATTTCTGTAGAGCATACACCATGGCTAATCCTTCTCTTCCCGTAGTGGTGTAGTTCTTTTCTGCGGTGGATAGTTTTCTGCTTGAGTATGCGATAGGGTGATCGATACCTCCTTCTCCTGGCTGTGTTAAGACGATCCCCAGTGCGATGCCAGATGCATCCACATGTACATGAAATGGATTGGTCCAGTCTGGGAATACTAAGATGGGTGCTGTAACCATCTTCTCTTTAAGTGTGCCTAGACTTTTCTGGCATTCCTCATTCCATAGGAATTTTACATCTTTCTTTAACAACTTTTCCATAGGTGCTGTGATCTTTGCATAACCTTTGATAAATTTTCTATAGTACCCGGTATGACCAAGTACTGTCCTCAATTGCTTGACTGAGTTGGGTGCTGGAAGGTTTACAATGATTGAAATCTTTGTGGGATCTACCATCAAGCCTTGTCTACTGACAATATGACCCAACAAAATACCAAATGGCACATAGAATATACATTTTTTCAAGTTTAGAGAAATCTGGTATTGCCTACATTTCTCTAGCATTAGTCTTAAATCTCCTATGTGCTTGTCGATTAATCCAAATATAGTCCAATCATCAAAATAAACCTCTAAGAATTTATGGATGTATTCTTTAAATACAGCAACTACTACTCTAGAAAAGATAGCTGGTGCATTCTTAAGACCAAAGGGCATTACCGTATACTGGAATGACCCCATTCTGTCACAAAAGTGGTCTTAGATCGATATTCTGGATGGATTCTGATCTGGTGATAGCCTGAAAAGCCATCAGTGAAGGAGTAGACCTCCTGTCCTCCCACATTGTCTAACACTTCATCAGTGAAAGGTGTTGGAAATGGATCATGAAGCGATGCATCATTGATTTTACGCAAGTCGACACAGATTCTGATGTCTCCTTTGGTTTTCTTTTCTTGCATGACCATGGGACTAACCCATTCGCTTTCTTCCACTAGCTCAATGATGCTTGCTGCTAGCATTTTATCGATCTCATCCTTAAATTTTTCTTTATACCGCGGATTTAATCTGTATGGACGCTGCTTAATTGGTCTAGCATCCTCTTTCAATGGTATCCTCATTACTCCCAAGTCTCCCACTATTCCCTTCATCTCTGTGAACTTGGTGGGGAATAGGTCCTGATAGTCATGTAGCAAGTCTTCAATGTGTCATACTGTTTCTTCGTCCCAATAGTCTCCAATGGATGCAAACTTTGGTTCTGTGTCTGTGCCAATGTTTATCTTCTTAATCTTGATAGGCTCGGTGATAGCTGGAGTCTCTAGCTTCAGTCCATCAACATCGCAAGTCCCTTCTGACTCTGGGATGTTGATGTTGTGAGGATCCTCATCCTCCTCCTCTGGTTCTAATGCAAAGTTATAACACTTGAGCGCATCTTCTAACCGGATGGACCACTCCAGTTGAGCTGATACTGATAGGGTACAGTCCTCAAATATCATAATATTTATAACGTCTAAAGCCTGATTAATGCTTGGATACTCAGATTCAAAAGTGAATGTGAGTAGAAAGCTGTTTATCATAAGTGGCCATGTGGTCGTTCCCTTGCGCAATTCAGTCTCTGTGTACCAATTCTTTGGAATTTGATCTAAAGTGTGAATGAATCGGTGAACCCATTCATCCTTGGGAATGTCTGACTAATTCTGTTCACAAATCTGAATATGTGACCTGGGGTCACTTTCTCCTGTGTATTTCTGCTGGACATACTCGCTATCAGTAGAGAATCTGACCACCATCAATCTCTTAAGATCATCCCATGATGCAATATTCTATTTATGTGCATACCACCATCTTGCAGGTGTGGCTCATACTGCAAGGTCCATAGCTGCGATCCTCTGCTCGTGAGGAACTTGTTGTTCAAACTGCGGGAGAAAGTCCTGGATATCTGTTAGACCATGAAATGAGGGGTTCTCGGTAGTCTCTGCGCCAATCCATCGCAGTGACTTAGTCATAAACACACATCTATGCGCTGAGACTTCGTAAAGTATGTTCTACCAATTTTCTAGACCAACATCCGAATCCGATGAGCATGAGTTGTCGCATCGCCAACTAATGTTCCCTTCTGCAGTTGGATTGATGTAGTCACTCTGGTTCACAGTCATCTGATAGAGACTCTCCATGTTACGTGCCTCTTCCTCTGCTCGGATAGGTTCAATGTATCTAGGACCCTGAAGAGGATCCAACGGTGTGATGACCCGGATCTGTGCATCCTCAAAGGTCATTTGTCTTCTCTTTAGGTCGATAATGGCCATGTTACCGATCACCCAATCAATTCCTAGTAATGCTGGATATGGTATACTATCACCAATGATTTCTATAACTTCAAAGTATGCAAAGCTGCAAACTCCGTCAATGTCAACTGGCACCTGTGGTAGTCGAACCAGTGGCGATACCCTCTATTGATTAGCTAATCTCAAATGGATAGGCGATCTGACTAACTTAGGGCTACCCATCTGTTCCCATGTCTGCTTAGTCAGAACATTTACCTATGATCCTAGATCTAGGATTACCTCATCCATTTCAAATTCTCCAACTTGTGCTATGAGTCGCATCTCTCTTCCTGTTCTTGTATGGCCCATAATGTTATGAACAGCATGCTACGCACTGCTCATGGAAGAAGATGTCGGATACTGATCTATGATGCACTGAAGCTCTCTGATAGCTTTCTCATTTATTATGAGTTTCAAGCAACTCCACAGGAAGGATTGTACGCTTCCTGTCGACTCATCCTCATCGCATCTTCTTGATGTGGTAGCCTGCGATGTGTCCACGGGACTAAGGCCACAAGGTGTTTGCTGTGGTATGCCCCTAGACGGCTGTACCTACGATCCTGATTGCATAGGTTCATCAAAGAAAGTCTTAGCTTCCTGAAATGTTTCTTTATTCTTCTGCAGGTCGAGTGGTGTTGATTTATTAGTAGCTTTGCGCACCCACTCCAGTCCTGTGTTCTTTTCGCTATCCTGCGATGTCCCACTAGTGGAAGCACTGCTGCGAGTCACAATGTTGACTATTGGTTCTGGCTCTTTCTGCTCAGCAACAATAAGCTGGATGTTCTGATGTACTGCTGGCTTAGGTTCTCTAATCTTAGCTATCAAGGTAGGAAATTCTTCTATAGCGTGATCGTAAGATTTGCAATAATTACATGTTGTAGTAGGACTCTAACAGTCCCTAGCATAATTTCCTACAACTCCACAGTTGTAACAAGTAATCGGTCCACGGCCATGGCCAAAGCCTTCACCATGACCAAATCCTCCTCCACGGCCTCGTCCTCTGAATCCTCCTCCACAGCTAACATGCGCCGGATCATGCTGTGGTCCTGCTATTGGACCTTGTGTCTCTGATTGGACTCTGTACAAGTCGTGTTTTCTGTCTACCATGAGATCATAGGCTCTACAGGTATGATCATCATGTCCTACTGACTTACATAAGGTACAGTATAAGTTCTTAGGTGTCTGTATATACTTCTGAATTAAAGGGAATTACTGAGGTAGATGTCCTCTTGTTCTGTATAGTTCACACCATGGCCCTTGAGTCTGTGCTAAGGGGTTAGGAGCCCCACTTGCTAAGTATTCAACAAATACTGGACAGTCATCTTTAGTATGGCCTTGTGCTTTACACTTGATACACCATATGTCTTGTGCAATCTCTTTTCCTTTTCTAATCTCATGCATCTGTAACGTGAGATTTGCTAACTGGTTTTGTAGGTTTGTCATACCTGTGCTGGTTTCAGCTAGAGGTGAAGCCTCTAGTTTCATCGCCATCTCCAACGCGTCATCCTGCGTCTGGAGTTTCTGCTGCATTAATGGCAGTCTGATGTGAGGGAGCAGCACTACAATAAACATTCCTTATGCTGCTCCGGTGCAAAATCAAAGCTGACTTGGTCTATGAGGGCTTTGAATTTCTGATCGAAGTCCCATATTGACTCTGTAGGTAACTGTTTAATGTCTTTGAGCTCTCTGATACACTGTGAATCAGACTTAGGTTTCTTAAACTCTTTGATCATGGTGGTCCTGACCTGTATAAGTGTTCTGGGTATCGCTGAGGTATACTTCATATACCATGTTAAGAATCATTCCCTAAGTGTGGTGACCAACTTTACAAGTTTAATATTATCATCGTGGATTCCTTTAATGGTCCACACGGATTCACATAGAAACCAGTGCTGCTCTGGGTCTTCTGCCCCTGTACCCTTAAATGTAGGTAACTTCATATCATCCCCCATTCTATTTTCGCGTGGTGGATGTTGGTTTGCTATGTTACTACCACTCGACGGTGTAGGTGGAGGTGATGTAGTGGTAGTATGTACTATCTGCGAGCTACTAGATGGAGTTTCTACGGGATTGTTCTGAGTCCCAGTTTGTTTCTGTGGGGTATAAGGGTGGTAAAGGATACCCCCTTCTGTTCTGTCTGTGTTACTATGACTCTACTGTCTAGTATTATCTGAAATGTCTTCAAATATGGGAGATCTGAATTCTACTTTATATTTCTTTCCACTACGTGTACATCCAATGTCATCAAAATCACTCTCAAACTCTTTTGACATCACACTTTCTTAACTTATTGGTCTGAAACTATATCCATTACTCCTTTTTCATGTAATAACATCTTAATGGACAAGTTTAAAGAGTTTAGGTACTTACCGTGATATCCTTTGAAGAAGTACCGCTCAGCCTCGCTGAAGCTTTTTCTCTGTTCAACTGCAAACTCTGTGACGAAGCCTTCTAGCACACTTGCAAGCCAGAAGTCTACTATCCTTGTAATGGGATTATCAAGGCTCTTCATGGTCTGAATCAGCTCCGATGTCCAAACAATGTTTCTTTTCTTTCTGAATATGCTCTGATCAGTCAACTTTAATAACCAGTCGTACAACTCGTTTCCATAGGTCGCAAAAAATATCGTATGTATATCAGTGAAGATATGTTTTTGTAACCAGTCCTCTGTACTCAGTCTAGGACTCTTGTTCTCTTATTCAGTGAATTCTCTTTCTGTAGACTCAACCCACTGGTTGAGTTCGTCTCTAGTAGGATGCCAACAGAACATTAGCTCTCAATTTGTTCAAAACTGGCAACGAAACCATTTGTTGGCTATTCTGGGCAGACTCGGGTTTACTGTAATGTACCAACAACACCCCTAGCTCACTAGCCCTCGGCGACAGACCGGGGAGCGGCCTGAAGTCTCACCCGAAGTGATTCTAATGGGTTGGCCAAAGAATCAAGTGTCTTCGACCAGGTTCTGTAGCATCCTGGGATCTCGCAGCTCTTCTTAGCCAGTGAGGTCTCTCTCCGCGACGCGCAGTCTCTCTTCCTTGCAGGTTCTGACAGGGGAAGGAATCTTATCGCATCGCAATGAATCTGGAAATGCGCAAATCTCTCTTCAGCTTAACCCACGATCTGTGCTGTCTCACATCGCAGCTCCTCTGACGGTGCGATATCGCCTATTGTCAACGCGATATCTACTATAGTACAGCCCACTACGACCCTCACGGTCCAAAGGATATTGCACTAGGTGGAATGACTTGGCTAACTTTCAACAATTTAGTAACCTCTCTAACTTGAACTTCCACAGTTCAACACACTCTACCTCAACTATACTTACTGTTCGAATAAGTATACTGGAAACACTTTAACAGAATGACTTATTACTGTGTGAAACTTGTACTGATAAACTCATATGCAGATGCTTGATACATGTAAATCCACCTCTAACCTTCAATAATGCTGTAACTGAATGAGGACATACAGACATTTACTAACTGATATAGAACATTCATGTAACAGATAACATATATCAACCAAGTAAAGCACAATCACATGAAATAATGACATAACACACTGGTTTTACGTGGTTCACTTCCAGGGTAGAAGCTACGTCCACAGAACTGTGTTTATTATATCTTGAGAGAGTACACAGTTCTGCTGCAACCTATTGTGCAGCTAGAGATCTTCTGGGTGACTCCGCACTCACTGCCGGGAGCCCTTCTCTCCTAGATCTCTTCTCTTTCTCTATATTTCCTTCTTACAATATTCTCTCTCTCTCTCTCTCTCTCTCTGTCAATCCCTGTAGATTGTTACATACATGCTTGTATGAGCCAGCTGCTGGTTACAGTAAGATACTACAGACTGAATACAGAACCAGAGCATGAGTGTCTATGAGCTAACAGATCAACTGACTCTCTAATTGTCTGACTAGCTAAAATACCCAATGACTAACTGGCTAACCTTTTTCAATACAAAATACATCCCTTTATAGGCGGCCCGAAGGTCTCGCCATTACAATACTGTGGGCCTGTCCCAAAAGTAACCAAAAACCCTAACTAGTGACAGACGGAGTATGTGTACTTGGAGTAGCCGCTTTCCATCACACCACTGCTCTCTGCAGTCTTCCATGCTTCCCGGCGCTGACCATGGGTACTGGGCGCCGCTTCCCATCTTTGTCCTTTGTCTTCAATACCTTGGCCTCGTTGCTCCTTTTTCCTTTATGAGGGTAGTTGAGCCCTCCTGTCTTCCACCGCTGCCTTGAATGCAGTGGGTGAACTCTCTCTTCTTGGCCATTGTCTTGACTGCAGTGGGTGAGATCTCTCTTCTCTGCTGCTTAAGTACTGTCGTCTTCTTTGACTCCTCTGTCCCGATAGTCACAGTTTTCGGCTCTAATCTGCAGCTAGAAACATGCTACGGTGTCATAGCTTTACCTTATCTCTTATATCTTCACCAAAACTGTCTATCCACCAAAATGGAAGCTTCTCCTGTAGCTACGGGACCCTACTCCAACATCTCCTGTGTACCTCTACTATAGATACTCCTTGTTATTAGAAAACCTGATTCTCATCAATATCTTGAAGTCATCCCATGATGTGATATGTTCTCTATTTTCCTGCCACCATTTTGCAGGTGTGGCTCTTACTCCAAGGTCAATGACTGACATCCTTTGCTGCTGAGGGATTTCTTGTTCAAACTGATTTAAAAAATCATTGACGTCTGCTAAGCCATCAAACGATGGAGTATTGTTAATCTCTGCGCCAATTCATCGTAGTGACTTAGTCATAAACGAACATCTGCAAGCTGAGACTTCGTAAAGTCTGTTCTACCAATTCTCTAGGCCAACATCTGAGTCTGATGCGCATGAGCTGTCGCATTTCCAACTAATGTTCCCTTTTGTGGTTGGATTGATGTAGTCGCTCTGATTGGCCGTCATCTGATAGAGGCTCTCCATATTACGTGCCTCATCCTCTTCTTGGATAGGTTCAATATATCTGGGACCCTGAAAAGGATCCAATGGTGCGATGACCCGAATCTGATTGTCCTCGAAGGTCATCTGTCTCTTCTTTAAATTGATAACAGCCATGTTACCAATTGCCCAATCAATACCTAGTAGTGCTAGGTACGGTCTACTATCGCCAATGACTTCTGTAACTTCAAAGTCCGCAAAGCTGCGAACTCCATCAATGTCAACTGGCACCTGCGGTAATTGACCCAGTGGCGATACCCGCTGTTGATTGGCTAGTCTCAGATGGATAGGTGATCTGGCTAACTTAGGGCTACCCATCTGTTCCCATGTCTGCTTAGTCAGAATATTTACCTCTGATCCTAAATCTAGGATTACCTCATCCATTTCAAATTCTCCAACTTGTGCTGTGAGTCGCATCTCTCTTCCTATTCTTGTATATCCCATAATACTATGAACAACACATTGTGCACTGCTCATGGAAGAAGATGGCTGAAACTGATCTATGATGCGCTGAAGCTCTCCGATAGCTTTCTCATTTCTCACGAGTTTTAAGCAACTCCACAGGAAGGATTGTACACTTCCTGTCGACTCATCCTCGTCGCACCTTCCCGATGTGGTAGCCTGTGATATCTAAACAGGGCTAACGCCACATGGTGTTTGCTGTGGTATGCCCCTAGACAGTTGTACCTGTGATCCTGATTGCGTAGGGTCATTAAAGAAAGTTTTAGCTTATTGAAATGTCTCTTTATTCTTCTACAGGTCGAGTGGTGTTGATTTAGTAGTGGCTTTGTGCACCCACTCCGGACCTATGTTCTCTTCAATATCCAATGATGTCCCATTGGTGGAAGCACCGCTGCAAGTCACAATGTTGACTCTTGGTTCTGGTTCCTTCTGCTCAGCAGCAATAAGCTAAATGTTCTGGTGTGTTGTTGGCCTAGGTTCCCTGATCTTGGCTATCAAGGAAGGACATTCTTCCATAGTGTGATAATAAGATTTGCAATAGTTGCATGTGGTAGTAGGGCTTGCCAGTCCCTAGCATAATTTCCTACAACTCCACAGTTGTAACAGGTAATAGGTCCATGGCCACGGCCAAAGCCTTCACCATGGCCAAATCCTCCTCCACGGACTCGTCCTCTGAATCCTCCTCCTCGGCCACCATGAGCCGGTTCCTGCTGTGGTCCTGCTGCTGGACCTGGTGTCTCTGATTAGAATCTGTATAAGTCATGTTTTCTCTCGACCATGAGATCATAAGCTCTACAATTATGTTCATCATGTCCTACAAACTTACAGAAGTTACAGTATAAGTTCTTAGATGTCTGTACATACTTCTGAAGTAAAGGGCATTGCTGAGGTGGGTGTCCTCTTGTTCTGCATAGTTCACACCACGGCCCTTGCATCTGTGCTAAGGGGATAGGGGCACCGCTTGCTAGATATTCAACAAATACTGGACAATTATATTTAGTATGGCCTTGTTATTTACACTTTATACACCATATTTCTTGTGCAATCTCTTTTCCTTTCTTACTCTCATGCATCTGTAAGGTGAGATTAGCTAACTAGTTCTGCAGGTTTGTCATACCTATATTGGTATCAGCTAGAGGTGATGCCTCTAGTTTCATTGCCATCTCCAATGCGTCATCGTGCGTCTGGAGTTTCTGCTGCATCAGTGGCAGTTTGATGTGGGGGAGCAGTGCTGCAATAAACCATTCCTTGTGCTGCTTCGACGCAAACTCAAAGCTAACTTGGTCTATAAGGTCTTTGAATTTCTGATCAAAGTCCCATACTGACTCTGTAGGTAACTGTTTAATGTCTTTGAGCTCTGTAATGCACTTTGACTTAGACTTAGGTTTCTTAAATTCTTTGATCATGGCAGTCCTGATCTGTATGAGCGTTCTGGGTACCACTGAGGTATACTTCATATACCATGTTAAGGCTCGTTCCCTGAGTGTGGTGACCAACTGTACAATTTTAATATTATCGTCTTGGAGCCCTTTAATGGTCCACACGGTTTCACATAGAAACCAATGCTGCTCTGGGTCTTCTGCCCCTGTACCCTTAAAGGTAGGTAGCTTCATATCATCCCCCATTCTATTTCTACGTGGTGGATGCTGATTTGCTATGTTACTACCACTCGGTGGTGTAGATATAGGTGATGTAGTGGTAGTATGTACTATATGTGAGCTACTAGATGGAGTTCCTACGGGATTATTTTGAGTCCTGATTGATTTCTCTGGGGTGTAGGATGGTAAGGGATACCCCCTTCTATTCTTTTTGTATTACTGTGACTCTGTTCTCTAGTATTGTCTGAACTGTTTTCAAAGACAGAAGATATGAAATCTACTTTATATTTCTTTCCACTACGTGTATGTCCAAGTTCATGAAAGTCACTCTCAAACTCTTGTGACATTACACTTACTGAACTTATACATCTGAATATATATCAAGTACTCCTTTTTCATATAATAGCATCTTAACGGACAACTTTAAAGAGTTCAGGTACTTACCATGATATCCTTTGAAGAAGTACCGCTCGGCTTCACTGAAGCTTTTTCTCTGTTCGACTGCAAACTCTGTGATGAATCCTTCTAGCACGCTCGAAAGCCAGAAGTCCACTGCTCGTGAAATTGGATTATCAATGCTCCTGACAGTCTGAATCAGCTTCGGTGTCCAGACAATGTTCCTTTTCTTCTTGAATATATGCTGATCAGTTAACTTTGATAACCAGTCGTACAACTCATTTCCATAGGTCGCAAAAAATATCGTATGTATATCAGAAGATATGTTTTTGTAACTAGTCCTCTGTACTCAACGTAGGACTCTTGTTTTCTGTCACAGCAAATTCTCTTTCTGTAGACTCAACCCACCGGTTGAGTTCTTCTTTAGTAGGATGTCAACAGAACATCAGCTCTTAGTTTGTTCAAAACCGGCAATGAAACCATTTGTTGGTTACTATGGGCAGACCCAGGTTTACTTATAATGTACCAACAACACCCCTAACTCACTGGCCCTTTCGGCAATAGACCGCAGAGCGGCCTGAAGTCTCACTCAAAGTGATATTAGATGGGTTGGCTAAAGACTCAAGTGTCCTTAACCAGGTTCTGTAGCATCCTGGTGTTTCACGACTCTTCTTAACCAGCGAGATCTTCCTGCAAGTCGTAGTTCTCCCTTCCTCGCGGACTCTGATAGGGGGAGGACTCCTATCGCATCACAGCAACTAGGACAATGTGCAAACTCTCCCCTCCATGGTTCTCACTATCTGCGATATCTCACACCACAGCTCCTCTGTCGGTGCGATATCGCCTTCTGTCAATGCGATATCTCCTATAGTATGGTACAAAGAGACTCTCAAGGTCCAAAGGATTTCTCACTGGGAGGAATAACTTGGCTAACCTCCAACAGGGTGTTAAACAACCTTACATGAACTTCATAGTTCAACAAACTCACATCGCTATACTTAACTTATTGAATAAGTATACTGGAAGCACTTAACAGAGTGACTATTACTGTGTGAAACTCATAGGCAGACACTTGTTACATTTAAACTCACCTTTAACTTTCTATAATGATGTAACTGAATGAGAACATACAGACAGTTACTAACTGATATATGACATTCATGTAACAGATAATAGATAATAACTAAGTAAAGCACAATCACATGAAATAATCATATAACACACTAATTTTACGTGGTTCACTTCTAGGGTAGAAGCTACGTCCACGGGAACTGGTCTATATATTATAACTTGGGAGAGTAAACACAGTTCTGTTGCAACCTCATATGTAGCTGAGATCTTCTGGGTAACTCTGCGTACATTGCCCAGGAGCCCTTCTCTCTTAGATCTCTTCTCTTCTTATATTGCTTCTCTTACAATATACCCTTCCTCTCTCTCTCTCTCTCTCTCTCAATCCCTGTGGATTGTTACATACATACTCTAGGAGTCAACTACTGGTTACAGTAAGATATTACAGACTGAATAATAGAACCAGAGCTTGGCTCTTCTATAATACAAAGATATATAAGCTAACATATCATCGACTATCTGAATAGCTAATGAGCTAACTGACGACTAGCTAACCTTTTAGAATACAAAATACATCCCTTTATAGGCAGCCCGAAGGTCTCGCCATTACAACACTGTGGGCCTCTCCCAACAGTAACCCAAAAAACCTAAATGCGATAGTCGGTCTATCTATACTCAAGCTGTGTTATAGCCCAAAATGACAGATCTCTGCCTGTGACCAATTTCCCATGATTTCGTCGCATGTCGGCACCTCATGGAAGTCACTGTAAAAACACCTATCTTGGAGGACCCATATCTTGAGTTTTGTAACTTCATTTGACCTCATCCCTACACCATTGGAAAGGTATTTTAGTTAGCTAAAACTTTCTAGAAGACACCAAAGTCTGAAAATGCCCAGAAATACCTTAAAAATGCATTTTTTTGTTCATTCACGATTTTCCTTAAGGAAAACCCACGAATGTGCCTCTTAGCATTTAAACATTAAAACATGAGTTAATTGGAGATTATTTAAGTCATTTAAATTAATTTCCTTAACTGCTGTAACTTCTCCAACCTTCTAAACTACCTTATTTCACCCATATAAATAGAGGTAGGGAGGTCCATGAGAGGGGACTGGGATTTTATGCATTGTTATGCTGGAGGAATCGGGACTCTCTTTGTCCACACCTTTGCCCTAGAGGTCTTCCCCTTGTGTTGAAGAGCTTGGAGGCTGAGTTCTTTGGAGAAGAGAAGCAGCAGAACCAAATCAAGGTTTCGTGAGGTGCCAAACTTGAAGAGAAGGTATATTTGTACTTGTTTTCAAGATTAATAAAGATGTGATGTCCTTCTTCTTCCCAAATCATTGTTCAATGTGTGATTGAATTTCTGTTTCTGATCATATGATGATGTTATTCAGATCATTTTTTTATGTTTATTTGATTATCATTGTCTTATATGTGGTCATAATGGTTTGAGGAAGGTATAATTCGTTTTGCAGGTCTCTTGGAGTGAGAGGAGCAAGAAGAGGATTGAAGAGAAAGCTTGGACCAGCCTTCAGTTTATCAGGTGTGGATCTTTCTCATCTCTGAAACTTGCTATTATATACTTGCTGAACATTGTGCATCTCTCTTTCAACCCCAGTACGTTGATGGCCTCTTAAACCCTATCCATAGGAAAATTTCCTTTACAACAGAACTGGCGACTCCGCTGGGGATAGCCTTGTCTGTTTGGGGTTTTCTCTTGATTTCTTTCCGCTTTTGCATTGTTTCAGGTCCTCCTTGCCACTTAGGAACATTTTTAATCTGATTGCACCCTCTTCCCTGCCTTCATAAGGCAGTTTTTTACCCTTGGTTGTGATTTTTACACCTATTCGCGGGTTGTTCTTTTGAACAGTCGCAAATACAAGTTTGCATGCGCGGGTTGTTCTACTGAACAGTCGCGTATCATTCGCGACCTGCCCTTATAGACAGTCGCATATATACCTAGAAGTTAGGATTTTTTAAGTCAGTTTTTGCTTGTTCCCTTCTTCAGGTAATCCCTGTTTGTGAGTGGTGTCTCTTTATGAATGCTGTGTAGCTTGTCTGAAGACTTTTGGTGATCACCCTACCTGCTTTTTTCAAAAGCCTTTGAGTCTTTTTGCTTGGAGTAATTCTTGCTTGTTTGCTTTATTAGATCCAAGTTTACTCAAAGCACAGTGCATTTCAGGTGCATGGTGGGTCTGTTAAGGTCTTCTGTGGGTGCATGAATCCAGGGAGTTTGTGTCATTCTTTTTGTTGTTCTTTATCTATGTGGTAAGCCCCTTTATAGCATTAGGATTTACTCTTTGCTCTTTCACCTCTCTCCTTTGCTTGGTTTGCTTTTTGGCCTTTTGTTTCTGATCAGCCTTTGTTAGTGGCCTTTGTTTGATTTCAGAAGCTTGTGGATGTTGTTTTCCTCCTTCTTTGGTTGGTCTACTTCACCTTGCCAAAATAGTTGTCTTGTCTCTTATACAAGCCTTTCTTCCAAGTAGGGTTTATGCTGACTTTAGTTGGTTCTAGAGTTTGTTGGGTGGTTGCATAGCAAAGTTCCTTTTGCTTTGTTCTTTTTATCTGCATGCTTTGCTTTGTAGGTAGTTTTTATTTTGCACTTATAAAAGAAAATTAAAAAAAGAACTTTTATTTCTTGCTTTTCCCCCTACTTCTTTCTTTGGTGTGACCTTGTTGGACAAGGTACTGAGCAGCCTTTGTTTGTAGGTTAGATTGATGCTTGGGACTTCTTGACCTTTGTTTATGTCAGTCTTTATGCTCAGTATTTTCATTCCAAAGTGTTGGCTTGTTTACTTTTGTAAGCTTTCCTTTTAAAAGAGGTTTATATTCAACTTTAGGGAAACCTAGGGTTTGTTTTCAGGGCATAAAGTAGTTGTCTATTTTCTTTGCTTTCAGTACTTGTTCGCATAAGTAGATAGGCTGATTTTTCTTTTGCATTTATAAAAGAAAAATACAAAAACATATGGTTGCTTTATGTGCATATAGATTAGGCTGTTAGTCTAGATTGCATAGCATAGCATTGTTTTGAAAAATTTAAAAAAAATATAAAAAGAGTTGATCTTTTTTGGCTTTCAAGTTATTTGAAAATATAAAGAGAATAGCTATTTGCCTTTTTGCATCTCATTTCTCTTTGCTTAGCCGTTTTGTTTTCATTTCTTGAGTCAAAACACCGCATCAGTTTCATGCCATTTACCTTCTGAGTAAGAAACAACCCATAAAATAAACGATATAAATTTAAAATTTATTAGTAAGTTTTCTTTTATAGGGTCATACACCAACTAGCTTAGGCTAGACTTGTGGGTTAGGGTGTTTCAACTCCCCACAAGTGTTAAATTTCAGACGTAGTTGGCCTATCACTAGGTAAATCCTTGATTCTACCGCTGTATCTGGGAAGCTCCTCTCAAACGGGAGTTAAGCACGAGGCCGCGTGGAGGCTTGGACAGAGGGGATAGCCCCCCGAATCCTTGTCAAAACGTAACCCATGACTTTTGCGCATCTGGGGATTCTGTCTAGGAATAATTTTGGGCTCAGCTACCCTGCCCATGCGTATGAGTTCGGCTTGCGACTGTCCCCCCAGACAGTAGGTATTATCAAGGTAGCCTTTAGTCTCTTGTCTTTTAGG
>LPNX010041896.1:360653-377432 GCA_001517045.1 Pseudotsuga menziesii
AATTTTGCATCTCTCTTTCAACCCCAGTACGTTGATGGCCTCTTAAACCCTAGCCATAGGACACTTTCCTTTACAACAAGCTGCCACGTTCCGTCACACCACAGCTTCCTGCAGTATTCCACACTTCCCGGTGCTGACCGTGGATACTGGCACCGCTTCCTCTTCTGTCCTTTGCCTTCAATACCTCGGCCTCATTGCTCCTTTTTCCTTTATGATTTTAGCTGAGCCCTCCTATATTCACCACTACCTTAAGTGCAGTGGTTGAGCTTTCTTCTCTTGACCGCTCAGGTACTGTTACCTTTGACTTACTTGTTCCAAAACATCAGCTTTTCCTATAGCTGCGGGACCCTACTCCAACACTCCACATGGGAATAATGGATCTCCACATCTATAAGGTTTCAGCTCAAATAATATACAACATGCTCATGGAGCTCCTCATCCTCTTGAACCAAAAACATACCAATTGTCTCCATGGACACAGCCACATAAAGAAAAAAGTCACGGCTATAGTCAAGTGGACTAATCACGAGGGTTGATGCTAAGGCTCATTTAAGTGCATCAAAGGACTCCTGGGCTCGTTCATCCCAGCAAAAGGTAGCGTCCTTCTTCAAAAGACACATAAAGCCTCTAGTCAAATTGGCAAAATTAACCATGAATCTCCGCAAAAAAATTTCCATGCCTTGCAAACATTGAAGATGTATAATGTTTCTCGGGGGAGACAATTGAAGTATTGCCTCAACCTTTAATGGATCAACTCTTATACCCTCCTCGGAGACAATGAACCCTAATAAGCGACCAGAATTGACACAAAAGATGCATTTATGAGGATTTAACCTAACCAAATAATGGTGACATCTTTCGAACACTAATCTCAAATGGTAGGAATGATGCATCCTCTGACGAGAATGAGCAGCAAGGTCATCCAAAAAGATTTCAATAATAGATTTGAGATCATGGAAGATCAAGGTCATAGCCCGTTGAAATGTGGCTTCGGCATTTTTAAGGCCAAAAGGCATCTTCCAATATGCAAAGGTACCCCAAGGACAAATAAATGTAGTTTTATGTTGGTCCTCAGGTTTGATCTGTATCTGGTTGTATCCAGAAAAGCCGTCCATAAAGGAAAATACCTCGCTTCCCACACATTCATCCAAAATTTGATCAATAAATGGCATGGGAAAATTATCCTTAGGACATGAATGATTCAAGTCACAGAAATCAGTGCATATATGGATCGCTCACTACTTCTTATCAACTGAAATGGGGTTTGAAACCCACTCCATCAAGGGAATGGGATAGATAAAAATGGCATTTAACAGCTTTTCTATCTCAGCCTTAATCGCGAGTGCTTTTCTAGGATTCACCGCACGCAAGCGTTGTCGAACAGGCTTAGCATTGGGATAAGTTTTAATCTCATGTTCAACAATGTGAGGGTCGATACATGACATTTCCTCATATGACCAAGCAAAGACATCATGAAACTCTTTGAACATCTTGGTATACTCTTGAATCTCAGAATGGAAACATTCTTCCCCATTATAGACATTCTCAATCTTTCCAGGATCGCGAGAGATATTGATAGGGATGGTAGGAGATATATTCGCCATGTTTCCATCAGCCATCGGACCCAGAGAGCTCAATGGACCCACGAGACTACCAATTCTCTCACTAAGAATCTCCCTAAAGTATTTACACTCCAAACGGTCAAGCTCAGGAAGAAAATAATATCTATGATGTAATTATTCCGAAGGTGGCTCAACCCCATACATGGACTCAATAATAGCTTCATCTGATGGAAAAACACTATCAAGACAATCATGTGCGTGAGAAGACTTAACTGCCCATGTAGGAAGCACATATGGGTCCTCCTCCTCCGTCCGTGAAGAGGAAAGAGTAGGCTCTGTAGCACATTCAAGATTTGCTTGATATGTTATCAATGCTGCAGGCAACGACATGTCCATTTTGATAGGCTTACTTGAAGGACTTAGTGGGAAGGATCCAAGGATATTCCATATGGGTAGTGCGAAAAGACACCGATCTCAATGAATATGAAGCCCCACCGAAACTATACCCGATCATAAGAACAAGTGCAAGACAACTAAAGCTTCCCATAAGGGATGGATACATGCCAACACCCACACTCCCAGTTGTCGGCTGAGAATGATCGATAATCGGTATAGAAGTTCCCGATGATGTAGTAACACTCAGATTTTTGAATGATGTCTGATCAATCGTAACAATCTTCCCATTAAATGAAAATCATACAACTCAAAATAGAGAAGAAGCTATGGCTTGCATACTATACATCCAATTCCTACCCAGTAATAGATTGTAGTCAAGGGGTGCATTAACCACCTCGACCTCGATCGCGATGGTCTTCCCTCCCAAACGGACCTTAAGAGAAGGAAGAATTCTGTGCGGCTGAAATGATCTACCATCAAAAGTAGTCAACATGGTAGCAGATTTAGATAGCTCGGGGGAACCCAAAACCTTCCAACATGACAAAGACATCATGAAAGCAACATCGCCTTCATCAATCACAGTGCGCTTAACGGTCTTGTTAAGACATTCTACATGAATCAAGAGAGAAACATAGTAAGGCAAGTGAGGTTGTAGTTTCACGGTTTCAAATTTGATGATAGAGGAAGAGTTATCATTGTTAACACCAAGAGAAGAAAGAAAAGCCTTCCTTTGCGAAGGACAACTCTGAAGTACTTCAAGTGCAGACATTGCACAAGGAGTGTGGCCCAAAATCTTGACAATTGAATAGTTTTGGGTGGCTCGGGAATTAGGATTGTGTCCTGATCGCTTTAGGACTCCCTTAGGAATGCGAGGTGTGACTTCAAGTTTATCCATAGGGTTTTCAATATGCAAAGGACCCTCAGGTGGAATAGGTTCCTTTCCAAGGTCTGGTTGTGATGAACCATAGTCCTTCTCACAGGCCACAACCTTAGTATCACGCACCATATTGATGCAACCATGACCATTGCTGGATTTCGGTGGATCTTGATATCCACTAGACTAATCATGGGTCCTTGAGTTCATGTTTTGATTATGTGGTAAAGGCTTGGTCATCACAGTTGGGCCCTGTGCTATGAATCTCGAGGCGTCTTCCATACGAGGGCACAAGTGAGTGAGGTGGTCATCCTTACACAACGCAAGGAAACTTAACCTTACATTTGGAATGCTTGTCCCCCCAAGCATTGTGGGTGTTCTTGCCATTAGAATTGGAATTTTCATTCCTATTCCCACCCTTACGATTGTTCTTACCATTTTTCTTATTCCTTTCAGGTTGCTGGTTACCCTTCTGGTCCGATGATTGCACCGAAAGCGCACTCGCCATTTGGGTGGGTTGAGATGAAGCCGTGGCTTGTCCTAAGGAATATTGGTTGATAGACAATTGAATCACCTATTTCACAACCGAATCCACGGGTTTGGTACTCATACAACCAACAATGCGATCGACATGTGGTCCAAGTTTGACCTTAGGGTTGAAACTAAATTGCAGAGCATTAGGAATGATCTCATATAACAATCTGGATTGAGCATAAATCAAATCCAATTCATGTTCCCTAAAAATGGCTTGTTCCTCATTCTGAACTTCGGACGTAGAAGCATCCTTCGCTATATAAGGTAGTAACGATTTAAGGAACCACTCGAGGAGAAACTCTGGCGGTATGAAAGCTTTAATCAATTTCTTTCATCTACGCCACTCTTAGATATGGTCTGAGGTATGCATGGATTTGTCTTGCTGAAATATTGACAAGAGTTCTGTACCAACGTCATAATGCACTAGTAGTTGGAAGTGATTAAGAAAATTCATAGCTAGGTCATCGAACAAAATGAATGCCCCCCTAGGTAACTCTATGTACCATTTTTCTATAGGACCGGTGAGGGTGCATTGAAACAGCCTTAAATGAATCGAATCATCGTGTAAGGAATTAGAAGAGCACCAAAGGTGAAATGTAGTAACATGTTCATTAGGATCTTCTCCTAGTTTTCCCTTGAATTTGGGAATGTCTGAGGGAATATTGGTAGGGACAACCGGTCAAGATGGGTCATAAGATACCGGATTGTTCGTTAGTCTCGACAAGTCAGGCAAATTTAACATTGCAAGGAAAGGGAGCCCAGGTTGAGCAGGTCGATGCCACGCTCCCTGATAATTTTGGTTCACATAAGACTGGTTATCATAACCACCATGGCCATGGCCATAGTATCCTCCTCCCATTTGACCCGTGTAGGGTGGCATGGAAGCACCATAATGTGGTGTACCTTGACTATTTGGAGCTACAAAGCCATAATTCGGGGAGTAAGATAATTTTTGATACCCGTACCCATAAGGTGAATAACTCTGTCCATATTGCGGTCCATAATATTGTCCATGAGAAGCTCCATAAGATGTCCCATGGGATGTCCCGTGAGAAACTCCATAAGTAGGAATATGGGGGAATCCTTGCGATAGACCATAGGACGTTCCAGAAGTAGGAATATGACCTCCCGAGACAACAGGAGGTACTTGAATCTGAGACACAATTATGCGAGTAGTAGTAGTACAAACATGACTAGCAGCAACATTCCGAATTGAAGGACCATGTGAATGAGGGAGAGGAATAACATTCGAAGAACTAGGAATAGAGGATGAAGGGACATGCGAAGTGATGTAAGTGGTATTCCCTATAGTCAGTCATCTTGGTTCTAGTATCCTAATAGGAATACTAACACCAAGTCTAGGATGAACATGTGATGTAGCCTCCACCGCCGAGATGGAGGGTGCAATGTGACTCGTGCTCCCAAATCTCTCCACATGGAAAGGAATAGGAGTGCCCCCAGGCGTAGTGTTAGGTTTAAAATCTGACTCGACATGGTGTGCCGGATCATGTGTAGGGATACCAGACATGCCATAACTAGCATAACTAATGCTCGCAGGTTCATGATGAGTCTCATCACCCGACATCCAATACCGACGACTTGTGAATGAGGGATCATACCTAGAGTGTGTAGGTATATCAGCTGAAGGATCATACCTAGAGTGTTTAGGTATATCAGGTGAAGGATCATATACAGGAGTAGGATATTCTTCCCCAACCTCATGAGGTGGAGAAGAAAACTCAGGAATTTCATCTTCATGATCTCCCATTGTGTGTGAATCAATGTGAGAAGTAGTCCACCTAGATCGTCTGTTTCTCTCTCCCAAAGGAGGAGGATATGTAGAAGGTGAAAGTCCTGCTAAATGATGAGAATGGCGAAGTGCCGCACCTGAATCCACAATGACTCAAAAAATGAAAAAGACTCTTCTAATTACGTAAACCCTAAGCAAGCTAGTGTGCATAGAGCATACACATATATAATCTAAATTCAATCACAAGCAAACAAGGGTAGGATATGTGAGCTCCCGAATGAAGCAGGTATGTCTCGCCTAGGAGAGGCTTGAGACTCCCATACACAACAAGCGGAGGTTCGTAACCAATTATTGTGGCCCTCAACTTCAACGCATATAGTGACTATGATGTCTGACTCCAACCTGGCTGGGACACCTACAGAATAACCCCTGCGAAGTACCCCCTCGATAACCTACGTAAGGAAACTAAGGTCACCTCAACATAATCAATCCTTAGGCAGACAGTCGTAGGTGGGATTGACTGTATGGGCAGGGTAGTGTTGCAGCTACAACCTTTTTCCCAAATTTTAAAATTTGGGACCCTCCTTTTTTGATTTTATCTTGCCTGGGATTGTTTGGTTTCTTGAAATTTGTCATTCCTCTGCTATAAACTTTTATTTTTTGAAGACTGTGGAGTTTGTTTATTTTTAGAGCTTAACATTTTCTCTCCTGATGATTTTGTTTTATCACTATGGAAATTTTATTGAAGATTGAGTTGGGGCTTTAGTTCTCTATGCCGCCGCTGTTTCGGAGGATAAATGACCTAATTTTACCACCCTCCATCCGAAAGTATTTTGAGCAATTAACGTTTTAATTTTTCAATGACTTGGTTTTTTATCACTATCGGAGGTAAATCGATGAAGGAATCGGGGCATTATCCCTCTATGCCACTGATAAACAGTTTTTATCCTTTCCGATTCCGTGGCCTTTATTGTTCAAACCTTTTTGATTTTTCGATGACTATGTTTTTATCTTCATTATCGAAATATTTTTTGACTAGCGGTCGGAGTTTTAGTCTTCTACGACGCTGCCATTTCAAAGGCCTTGTCATTTGTCTCACCGATACTGCAGAGTCTTTTGTGTCTTGAGCTACTGATACATAGTTGTTAATGCTCTCGATCATTGATGGTTTCATGATTACCGGGACCCATAGTTGGTCTGTCACTCACCATTGCGTATTTCTTGTGAACTATCCTACTGATGCATTAGTGGTTTTGATCTCTGATGCTTGACTATCAATGATTTTTAGTGTTTAGGAGTGTCGACAATGCAAAAGTGTTGAAGTTTAAATCGCCGACGCATAGTGCTTAGAGTTCTCGATGCCAATAGTTTTTATTTGACCACAGAACCCTTAGTCTGTATGTCTTCCACTGTTGTAGTTGCTTAGTGAATTAACCGTTTGACATATAGTCCTTCCGCTTGACAATGCCGATGTGTTTAGTGGGTAGTGGTTCTGATCTCCGATGCATGACTACGGTGGCATTTAGTGATTTATTTCACCAACATTTTATTTTGTCGCGGGATCCTTAGTCAATCTGTGGCCCACCGTTGCGGCTGTCTAGTGCACTATCTGCCTAACGTCTAGTGATTCTGTCCGCCGATAGTGTTTTTTCTACTGATAGGGTTTTCCCACCAATTTGGTGTGCTTTTACCCCGTTTCATGGGCGACGGAGGTTTTTTATTTTTGATCTATTTGGGGATTTTGCGATGAGAACACAGTACAAGGTCTCACATTTGATGATTAGTCTTATTGATAGTGTGGTTCATGTTTTATTGAAAAGTTAGATGATATTGAATGCAGTCTGGACTAATGATGAGTTTTTCTATTAGGGTTGTGTTTTTAACTACAGACAGACTTAGAGTATTTTCAGGCCCAACTTGCAGGATTTTGTTTGCCTTATCATGCTTTCCTTTCATGTATTAATACTGTGTATACTTTATTTTACAGAATGCATATGGAGGAGGTAAATAGATTGATTTAGTTTTTTGTTATGTTTAGGATAGGGTGATTGCTGCTGCAAAGAAGACATATCTAAAAGACAAAGCAGAAGAGAGTTGGCTGAAGAATGGAACAGGATAAAGAAAAAGGAATAAGCAGAGATGAAGAAAAGAGAAGAAGAAATTGAGGGTCTAAGATCAACGGGATCTAAAAAATATCAACAGATTATTGAGCAGAATCGATAACGACAGAGGCCCAGGCTTGGGAAAATTTCATCAGCGACCAAGTTACTCCCTCTTTATAAAGTGCTCTTAAAATTTTAATTTGAAATGTAACATATTATGTAATTTATGAGCATTCACTACAAGACAATATTTTGGGATTGAAACGTTGGGGAAGCCCACACGTCATTTGGGGCAGTCCAAAGGTTTTTTTTTTTGGGTACAAATATAGGAGAGTTAGATGTAGAAAGGACGTTTTCCTAGACAGATTTGTGAGAAGTATGTTGTAAGAAGAACTATTTCCTTTTGCAATAAAGAATTACAAGTTTCCTACTAGAGAAAGCTTGGTGGAATGTTTCAAATGCTGTGCTATGGATCAGTTGAATGTGAACTATTTCGTTTTCATCTTATGTCCATTAACTATGATATCGTTCTAACTCATTGAATCTATGTTCATGTTATGAATGCACTCTAGTTTATTCTGTGAAATTTCCACTGTGAGTAATGAAGGTTTTCATAAACAATAAGTTATCTTGTTGTTCATATATCTATTAATGTTCATGTGTTCATAAATAAGTAACAACTATCTATAATTTTTCTTAATGCATGGACATAAACACATTACTCATTGATAACTGATACTTTTGCTCCCTAGGGATAGGTTAGTTAGTTAGTTTTAGTTTCTTGTTGTGTTTGATTTAGATGCGAGAGAGTTAAGACAAGAGGTAAGAACCTGTGCATCACATTGTGACGCTCCTCGTTATCTCTATCAATATGCATTTTTTGATAGGCACTTGCAAATCATACTTAAATTCAAAAAAATAAACTTTATACATGGTCGACTGGGCCGTAACTGGTAAAACCTTTTATTTTGTTACTTGACCTATGGTAGCAGGACCGTAAACCAGACAGATTCCCCATACCAAACAGTAGACGGCTAGTTGGGAACGTTTACTGGAGAGATTCCATAACTATTGTTACCTGCGATTTTCCAGGCCTCAATAGTTTTTGGCGCTGGAAGGAGGGCCACCGGTGCATGGCTGGCCGAGGAAACTCTTTTCCTCGGAATTATTCCACCGGTGACAGTTCTGAAAGCAGTTTCTTTCACAATCCAACTCCTGAAGAGAAGGGTAAAGAGCATATGTATTCTATAGATAACGAAGTAGTTGATGATTTAAGAATATTTGCTCGGGCATATGCGAAGAAGATCAGAGGATTACCGATTATCCCTGCCTTACCCAGAAGATAATATCAGAAGAAAGACTGCCCTAAATTAGAAGACACAGTGTTGGTAGAAGATTTTGAAGAACTGGTAGAAGCAACCTTACAGGAATTTGTCCAACCTTTGAATCAGTTGGACCTAGATACACCTTACTATTCACCTGTTCATACCCTTATTCACTCACCACCTCATTCTCCACCTAGAATCATGGCTCATGTAAATGTAAACTAACCAAATCCACCACCTGCTTGGAAGGCTAAGTCACCTTTGAACCCGGCAGCTCCCTTGCATGATTTTCCTGAAGCTTTTGACAAAATGTTGCCTAATTTTGACCCAAGTGAAAAAATTCTGGTAGATGATCATTTGCAAAGTTTTTACTTGGCTATAGAAGGACTACGAGCAGGAGAGCATGAAGATGTGGTATGTAGATTGTTTCCACACACCCTGAAAGGAGCAGCAACCTCATGGTATTTTGGTCATCCCGCAAATTCAATCACAGTATGGGACACATTTGAGAGAATATTTAGAAGTAAATATGCAGTCAAGAAAACTCATGAATATTTAATGAAAGGGTTATGTTGTGCTTTAAAGAAATAAATAAAGGAAAAAGTGCATAATTTCACTCAAAGATTTGTTGCTTATCTAAAAAAAAATTCTGCAGCTGATAAACCATTTGATAAAGTTCTGATTGAATACTATACTTTAGCTCTAGGGCTTGACTTGGACATGTTTTCCAAGATGTCAGTCAAACCTACATTATCGAAAACCTATGAGGAAGCTGAAAGGGTAGAGGCTGAGATGGAGAGCATTGAAAATTATCCTATGCAGTCGGAAGAATTTGTTTTTGGTAAGAAACCTTTATTATTGACTAAGCCTAAGGATGAGTGATCATAGGATTTTGAAGGCATGGTGAAGATGATGCATAAGCTATCCAACAGAGTAATAGATTTGGAAAAATAAAAGGAAGCTAATAAATCATATAAGCCTTACTATGAAAGGAGGGAGGACAACACTCAATCTAAACCACCTCCACACAGTCCTTCAGAAATGAATTTAACTGATGTAGGTATGGATAATTTTTGTACTTTTCATCAACAACCTCAGTATGAGAAGAATTTCCCTTAATGGATAAATTCTATGACGTTGGTAATGAATCAGTTATCGACTCCAAATTAACAGAAACTGATGAGGAGGAAGAAAAGGACAATCAATCCATAGAAAAACATGAGGAGGATACTCTGGTTTTATGGGACTATGTCTCATTGTTTGATACACAAGAGCATGGGGACTTCACTTAGTGAACCTCTCACATAGCACGTGTGGTCATGGGATATTAAAGAATACCGTTAATTTCAAGAGATATTGACCCAAACTCTTTTTGTTGAAATCCCCTCCCAATACATAAAACCTCCTCCCCAGCCCTTTTTATACCTCAATCCTTATAAACCACCCTACCCACCCCCACCTTAAACCCCTCATCCCCCCAATACCTGCAATATATTGTTTCAATTTTTGATAATTTTAAAACCCACAATATGAATTAACATGATAGGATCTTGGCCAACAAGTGAAGCCCCTGTGTAGAAGAGGAAGGTTCTATGAAACAAGAAGAAACATCAGAAACCAATGTGACAACAAGAAGATAGGGGTTGTTAAAAGAAGACAATTCCATACTTCCGAAAATCAAGAAACTTCAAGAAAGTATGAAGAAGGTACAAAAGAACACTACAAATGATAAAATACCTGAATTTACCATTACAAGTCAAGATCCTAAGGAAATTAACATGCCTATTAAGCCTATTGAAGACAAGGTGGATAATGTCAAGAAGAATATCAAAGCACCTGAGATGGGGTATGATATTGTGGAGGATATTAAAAAGGATAAGGAAAATATCTCGTTATTTGAAATGTGTAATGTACCTCAGCAAAAAGAAAAAATGTTAAAAAAACTTGAAGTACCAGAAGAAGAGCTTCCTACTAATAACCAACCTGAAGAAGAACTTCCTACTGATAACCAGCCTGAAGTAGAAGTTTTTGACGCAAGTGTGGGAGGTAAGTCTAAATTTAAAACCCCACCATTTCTCTTAACTTTTGAGATTTTCAACTATAATGTGCACAACTGTTTAGTAGACTCAGGGGCATCAATCAATGTTATGCCACTTTCAGTCTGTAAGAGAATCAATAGACAACCTAAACCATCTACTTGGCAGGTTATTCAATTAGACAGTACAGCTGTGATAGTAATAGGAGAAATGGAAGATGTTCTAATTTGCTTATCTGCAAATGAGAAGGTATGTCAGTCCATCAATATTGTAGTAGCAGACATACCTAATGTTTATGGACTTGTTTTGAGTTGAGATTGGTCGATAAGGTTAAATGGATACTTCGCATTAGATTGGTCACATCTGTAGTTGCCCCATAAGGGAAGTCCCAATTAGATAAAAATATTAAGAGAACCTAAGATGAAGTACAATGTTACTCAGTTGGAGGAAAAAAATGAACCAGTGAATTCCATGTTGGGAAATTGCTTCATTGAACCAGAACGGGGAAATTACCTAGTTGAAGAAGCCAACAGTTCACCTAACACCCATCCCGATCTCGTTCAATTTTCGTGGGCTGATGAGATTGAATGTAAAATAGTAGATTTAGTTTCTGATGTAGTTTTTTATTCAAGTTCGGTAGAACTAGATAATGGGTAGGCTCTTTTTAATTTGCATCCAATCCTAGCCCCTCAACTCACAAGTTGCAAGATTTACAGGGGTGGGAGGAGAACTTACCAGTTAATGGTTTAGTTCTCAAATTTTATTTTTCTTAATTTTTATTTCTTGGTTGTCTTGTACATAAATAAACTGATTACTTTGTTTTGTTTTGATTTTCCTATTTTTGTTTATTTTAGTTAGGGTTTGATTGATTTTAATAAATAAGCAAACTTTTGGTTGCATGGAGTTCATCAAAATTCTGGATTAACTAAATTCCTTGATTATAAGACTCTATACTATTGATTTATTTGAAAGAACTTCTTCTAGTTTAGCAGTTTTTCTAAATGGATATGAACACATTTAAGTCCTACTTAATCCTTGTAAAATAAATCAAGGTCAAAAGGTCTGGAATATTATTTCGAGGCTCCATCCATCTCACATTTAAAATGTCTTAGGGGGTGATAGAAAAGACCCATGGAGAGGAAGCATGGTAAACAATATATTATATATAAATGATCCCATGCCAAGAATTGAAAGCCAAAAGCAAAATAAGAGTAAAAAACTCCTAAGAAAGTAATATGAATCAAAACAAAGTACTGAACCATATGAGTACAAGATTTCCAAAGTTCTTCCTTGTCCATGAGCTGAAAATCATTACATCTCTCACACAAAAGGACACTATGGATAGAGGAGCCTGAATAAAAAATTCAGAAATAAGGCATGCCAGAGGACTCAGAAAGGACAAAAAATTCCAAAAGCACAAAAGTGAAAAATGGCATGGGAATGAGGAACAAACGAATATTTATTTTTACCATATGTTACGATCCTATGGTGTCTAAGCCGGGAACTACCCAGAGATAGAGGTAAAAAAATGAAACTCATATCCCTGGCCTCAAAAGAGTTATCTAGACTTTGAAATCTTGGTTTCCATTATCCCTAAATTGGACTATCATCAATGAGTAAAGTACATACATCTGTCATTTGGGAAATCCAGACATCTAGAATAATTCGGCATGTTAGTATTTATTTTCAAAACAGTCTGTTGCTCAAAGAAGAAGTTGTTTAGAGATCTGTGTTCACCGGGTAGTCTCCAATTGTTGCAGTTGCAACCTTTTTCCCAAATTTTAAAATTTGGGACCCTCCTTTTTTTATTTTGTCTTGCCTGGGATTGTTTGGTTTCCTGAAATTCATCATTCCTCTGCTATAAACTTTGATTTTTTGAATACTGTGGAGTTTGTTTATTTTTAGAGGTTAACATTTTCTCTCCCAATGATTTTGTTTTATCACTATCAGAAGTTTATTGAAGATTGATTCGGGGCTTTAGTTCTCTATGCCGCCGCTGTTTCGGAGGTTAAACGAACTAATTTTACCACCGCCTAGCCGAAAGTCTTTTGAGAACTTAATGTTTTAATTTTTCAATGACTTGGTTTTTTATCACTGCCGGAGGTAAATCGATGAAGGAATCAAGGCATTAGTCCTCTATGCTACCGATAGAAAGTTTTTATCCTCGCCGATTCCATGGCCTTTATTGTCCAAACCTTTTTTATTTTTTGATGACTGCTTTTTTATCTTCATTATCGGAATATTTTTTGACTAGTGGTCGGAGTTTTAGTATTCTATGACGCTGCCATTTTGGAGGCCTTGTTATTTGTCTCGCCGATACTGCGGAGTATTTTGTGTCTTGAGCCGCCGATACATAGTTGTTAAAGCTCCTGATCGCCAATGGTTTCATGATTACTGGGACCCGTAGTTGGTCTTTCACCCATTGTTGTGGCTTTCTTGTGAACTATCCTGCTGATGCATTAGTGGTTCCGATCTCCGATGCTTCACTATCGACGGTTTTTAGTGTTCAGGAGTGCCAACATTATGGAAGTGTTGAATTTTAAATCACTAATGCATAGTGCTCTGATTTTCTGACGCTAACAGTTTTTATTTGACCACGAAACCCTTAGTCTGTATGTCTTCTGCCGTTGCGGCTGCTTAGTGAACTAACCGTCTGACATATAGTCCTTTCGCTCGTCGATGTCGATGTTTTTAGTGGGTAGTGGTTTCGATCTCCGATGCATGACTATAGAGGCATTTAGTGCTTTATTTCATCGACGTTTTATTTTGTCGTGGGATCCTTAGTCCGTTTGTGGCCCACCGTTGTGGCTGTCTAGTGCACTATCCACCTGACATCTAGTGATTCCATTTGTCGATAGTGTTTTTCTTGCTGATAGGGCTTTTTGTTATGTTTAGGACAGGGTGACTACTGCTATAAAGAAGACATATCTAAAAGACGAAGCAGAAGAGAGTTGGCTGAAGAATGGAACAAGAGAAAGAAAAAGGAAGAAGCAAAGATGAAGAGAAGAGAAGAAGAAAGTGAGGGTCTAAGATCAACAGGATATAAAAAAGACCAACGGATTATTGAGCAGAATCGATAGCGGCAGAGGCCTAGGCTTGGGAAAAGTTCATTAGCAACCAGGCTAGTCCCTCTTTATAAAGTGCTTTTAAAATTTTAATTTGAAATGTAACATATTATGTAATTTATGAGCATTCACTACAAGACAAGATTTTGGGATTGAAACATTGGGGAAGCCCAAAGGTCATTTGGGGTAGTCCAAAGGTTTTTTTTTTTGTATAAATATAGGAGAGTTAGATGTAGAAATGACTTTTTCCCAGACAGATTTGTGAGAAGTATGTTGTAAGAAGAACTATTTCCTTTTGCAATAAATAATTACAAGTTTCCTGCTGGAGAAAGCTTGGTGGAATGTTTCAAATGTTGTGCTATGGATCAGTTGAATGTGAACTATTTCGTTTTCAGCTTATGTCCATTAACTGTGAGATTGTTCTAACTCATTGAATCTATGTTCATGTTATGAATGCACTCTAGTTTGTTCTGTGAAATTTCCACTATGAGTAATGAAGGTTTTCATAAACAATAAGCTATCTTGTTGTTCATGTATCTATTAATGTTCATGTGTTCTGAAATAAGTAACAGCTATCTGTCATTTTTCTTAATGCATGCGTAGAAACACATTACTCATTGATAACTGATACTTTTTCTCCCTAGGGATAGGTTAGTTAGTTAGTTTTAGTTTCTTGTTGTGTGTGATTTAGATGCGAGAGAGTTAAGACGAGAGGTAAGAACCTACGCATCACATTGTGATGCTCCTCATTATCTCTATCAATTTGCATTTTTAGATAGGCACTTGCAAATCATACTTAAATTCAAAAAACTAAAAATATACATGGTGGACCGGGCTGTAGCCGGTAAAACCTTTTATTTTGTTACTTGACCTATGGTAGCCGGACCGTAAACCGAACGGATTCCCCATACCAAATAGTAGCGGGCTAGTTGGGAACGTTTACTGGGGAGAATCCCTAACTGTTGTTACCTACGATTTTCTAGGCCTCAACAGGTAGCAAAGTATGAAACTCTTGAAAGAGCCCCCAGATATGAATACAATCCTGGAAATATCTCTGGTGCTACTCAGTTATGACTAGGGGTCATCCCAATCAATAACTGCTCACGCTGCCTCGTGCTTAATGAAGTGAATAATTATTCGCTTACAAAAATAATATTACCAAAAGAATTGGAATATTAAATAAGGAATAATAATATATAAATTGATGATAGAATAGATATGATGATAGATTACAAAGTGAGTGCCGTATATATATAAATTGAAAAGGCACTTTGGATACCATCCATGAAAGGATGCGTCATTTTAGAATAGTTGACTAATAACTATTTATTAACTATTAATTATGAATATCAATATGTATTAATATTAATAATTCATATTGATATATATATATATATATATATATATATATATTGTTGTTATTATTTAAGTTTGTTACATTGCCACTCCCTTAGAAAGGCTTTGTCCTCAAAGCATTATAATGTTTATGGATAATCTTTTGTGGTGTCATAGTTGATGAAACGTGTCGATATGAACTGCTAAGAGTTGAGCACAAATTCCGATATGTGGATGAATCAATCCATTCCAAAATGATTTGTTGTGGGCTGTTGGCATTCCATACTGATCTATCGTTAGGAGATTTGATCACATTGGTACCGTTATCTTTCGAAATTTTCCACTTTTTAGAATATCTGTTTTATGGTTGGGGTGTCGATATGGAATTTTCACAATGTCATTGTCTTTTACGAGTGTCTTTTTAGCCTTGATCTGAGTAGAAAGTTGTTTTTTCATCTCTTGAGGTTTTAAGGCTTCGTTCTGTATCTTTTCCAACTTGTTTTCTAATTGCATGTTATCATTTTGAAACTTCTTAATCACTTCTACATGTGATTTTCTGTCATCTTCAGACTTCTTAAGTTGTTCCTGAAGATCTTCATTATGCCTTCTAATACAACAATTTTCTTCCTGTTTGTCTAGAAGTTTTCCTTCAATGTCTTCCATAGATTGTTCTATCTTCTGACTACTTTTCAACTTCTTAATTTTTGTGACTAGTGTCTTGTTATGATTCCCTAATCTAAAAATTTCTTTAGAATGGCTTGATAAAATCTTGTTGACTTTTGTCAATTCTGACTTATGTGTCTTCTTACTATCATCATATTGCTGCTGGAGCTTTTCTTTTTGCTGTTTATGAAGACATAACTCTGCTCCTTGATTTTCTAACCTCATCCGAACTTGCACCAATTCAGCATATTTTTCCATGATGAGTTTGTTTAGATGCTTTATTTCTTCTTATAATTCATTATTGCATCCATATGGTGATTTGTTGTCATTTTTTGACTTTTTGATCCGGTCTTCTAGGTTTTGATTATGAATTTTTAAACATGATATTTCTTTATCCTGATCAGATAACATTTTCTTGTTATCTCTTATGGTTTGTTCTAGCTATCGATTCTGATTCCATAAGAGATGATTCTCATCATCTTTCCACTCTTTCAACCACTTTTTTGTCTCAACCTCGGCTTGTAGACTTTTATTGATCACCTTGTATTGTTCTAACTCATCCACTGTTGTTTGTAGCTGTGCCTTCATTTCTGAAAATGTAGTATTCATTGTTTGTGACTATGTTTCTACTTCACTTTTGTCTTCGTTTCTTCTAGAAGGGTAGATACAAAAGCTTTAATAATTCTCAATATGCCTCTTTTGGAAAAAAAAATCTTTGACTATTTCTTGTTAGGTCAAATAACCTTTTTTTTTTCCACAAATAATTATTTTTTTAATAAAATAATAATAAAAATTATTATTATTATTTTTAAACTTAAGTTATATAAAATAATATATAACCTTCCAAATTCTAGTCCTTCACTTTTATTTTTTTCCAATACTTTTGTAAAATGCAAGTAGATTGGGTGGTTGGGAGGAATGAGTGTTACCTTCCCCACCTAGGTTCAAATCCCACTTGCTTCTTTGTAGTTATTATTATTCACTTTTTATATTCAAACTCAAACCCACTTTAAGAAACCATGTGGTTTCACTTTTACCCTCCTTTTTTTTATACTTTTATCTTTTTTTTTAACCTTTTTTTTTTCTTTCCTTTTTTTTTCTTCGTTCTTTTAGTTTTTTTTTTGTTTTTACTTTTTT
>LPNX010041896.1:378494-405760 GCA_001517045.1 Pseudotsuga menziesii
GGACAGACACATACATGTTGTTGTTTAGTGGTATTGGAGAATTTACACACAATAAACTATTCCAAGACCCCTAAAACCTAATCTTGTTGGTGTACCCTATAAAAGAAAATAGTGTAATCCATTTTAATTAAGCGTTGATTTTATTTGGCTTATTACTCAAAAATGTAGATGATCGTGCAACCAATGGTGTTATGACGCAACATGAAGTAAAACTCACACCTTACAATCAATGCAAATGCATTGTGTCGAATGAAAAACATAGCATGTTACTACATGAAATGCAAAATTTTCTTCAAAAGAAAAATGCAATCATTCTTATATGAAATCTTGACTAATACTTCTCTAAGCAAACTTGGTGCAAGTACCATGCAAAATGCAAAGTGTAACGATGCATAATAATACAAAGAAGTAAATATTTTTGGATTTTTTGAATAAAAATGAGATAATAAAGCAAAAGAATGACTCTACTAGTCCCAGACTCTACAAGAACTATTCAAACAACACCCATGCAAAACATGAAGTTAAAAGAGACCTAATGCACTAATCCAAAAACAAAAAATTGAAAATGCAATGACAAGAACATTCTTAAAAAAAAATTATCCTAAAAAGCATCTCTGGTCAGAAACGGAGGTGTTATCAATCTAGGAAACTCCTCTAGGTTGTAGCTCGAGGATGCCTAGTAACTTTAAAATGTTTTTAGGATTTTCTGATATGGATCAAGTCGGATGACCTATATAACCTCTCACTCTCAAGACATGCATGAAGCTCACTCAATTACAAGGATTTTAGTTACAACTTGTTCAGTAGTTTGACAATAAGGTGCAGCGATGGAGAACTCATCAAGCTACCAGAATTACATACAAAACAAATGCATATAAATGGTTAAATCCCAAAAAGGATGGTACTTATAAATCAAATCACATTAACTCACCAATAGGATGACAGCTATTAGCTATTAATCAACTTAAAAATCACCTAAATGCACATTCAGGCATAAGTACAGTAAAGATAAAGATGATGGCTGAACAAATCATTAAAAAAGAGCTTATATTTAGAATAAACAAGATGAGACACTTGATAATAGAATAGGCTTACAAATCCCCAAAGTTGAACCTTTATTATAAAATCAATCATGGGCTTTATAGCTTTCTACAAAAATGACAGATCCTGAAAATCCAATCTGTTTACACAAAAAATACTTGAAAGTGATAGTTTTTCTCAAATTAGGGCTTAAAACCCTAGCTAACTATTTGTATATCTATTATGAAGATCTAGTTCACTGAGAGAATACTAAATAACTGTAGTATTCAGCAATAATCACCATTGTTGGTTCAGTGTGAAATTGCCACCAACAGCCAATGTCTCGGTGTTTAACTGAAGCGCCTTTCTTGTTTAATCCGCCAGAATTTTCTACATTGCTTCCACGGTCACCAATCAAAAGCTCTAACCTCTAACCATAGGAACCCCAAGCCTTAATGTTGCTATAGTGTCAGCACCTCAAATGATTAATCTTCTCAGCATCGGTGGTCGAAACCCCAAGATTGAACATATCGAAGCTTTCAATCGCTAGCTTGTCGGTGATTGGAAGCACTACTCACTAATGCATCGAAACCTCAAAGATGAATGCTACCACAGTGTTGAAGGTTCCAACGACTAATATTCTTAGCATCAGTGATCGAAAGCTCTTTTCTCTAGCCCATCGGCGCTCCAAGATTGAATGTATCGACGCTTTAGTTCTCTATGCCACCGCTGTTTCGGGGCTTTAAACCACTAGCTTCATGATCGAAAATTTGAATATCTAGCCACTATCCCATCAGTGCCTTAGAATTGAATGTTTCCCCAGTGTCAATGCCTCAACTGACTAATGTCATGATAGTTTTTTCATCAGTGATCAGAAGCTCTATCTTCTAGCCCGTCGGCGCCTCAGACCGGAACGCTGCCACTATTTCGGAGTTGAAACAAAATAATTTTATTGCTGTCGGAGGTCAGTAGAAGTATGAATCAGAGCTTTAGTTCTCTATGCTACCATAGTGTTGGCATCTCAAACCACTAACATCACGATCGGAACCTCAAACCACTAGACTCTTCATTGGTGATTGGAACCTTAGACCACTAGCGCATTGAAAATTTAAATCTGAGCGCTGCCACTATTTTAGAGGTGAAACGAACTAATATTCTCAGCATCAACGATCGAAACCCCAAACCACTAACCATCGACACTTTAAACCACTAACCATCGGAACTTTCAATCACTAGATTCTTCGTAGTGGCAGCGCTGCAGTGAACTAAAACTTTGAAACGTCGATGATCGAAACTCCAAACCACTAACCATTGAAATGTTAAACCACTTGATTCTCAGCAGTGGTGGCGCTACAGTGGGCTAAAACTCCAAAATGTCAATGTAATAGAGGACTACACCTCTGATCACTATTTAAAAATGTTCTGATGGTAGTAAAAAGGTTAAGCAATACGCCTAACCGTCGAAGGGGTTTTACACCTATTATTTACCTTCCATCTTTCGGTGGCTAATGAGATGTTATGATCCTCTCCCAAGCCACTGAAAGCTACAACTTGTGAAATTTTTACCCAAATAAAAAAACAGAGGATTTCAAATTGTCAGTGATATTCATATCCTTCATCTCATGAGTTAAATTCTTCATACTATCAAAATAAATTTATTTTGGGAGATAATAGGAGGTGTATACAGACTCTAGAAGCATCTAAGGAGACTCAAAAATCATCAAAACTCACCCAAAAACACTCAATCTTCTTCTAAACAGAAAAAATTAGGGCATACGCGACTGTGTGTGGAAAACCCCCATATATATGCGGATATCTCAGTCAAAACCATGTGTACACGCGACTGTGAGGAAAAAACTCACATACAGGAAGAAAAAGAGATAAAAATGAAGGTAAATAGATAAGCTGAGACAAAATTCACTTCGATCAGACACTACTAGGAAAACATGCCCCCATACCCAACTCAGAAACAGAGAAATCAAAGCAATTCAATAACATTGAAAGCCGATAAAAACCCCCAAAGGAAAAATGACTAGGAACTCCCCAGCGGAGTCGCTAATTCTATTACGAAGAGAAATTCCTATGGTTTGGGATACCACAACAGATAGCTTGAATCCAGAAATCAATTCTTTCCTATATGCATGAGAAACCAAATATCTAACACTAAAGGATCTCGATTCATACCTTATTCCAGACGGTTAATCTAGATCCCTGTTGAGCTTTTCCAATCTCGCTTGTATTAGCAATTTGCTTCCTCAACATTCAACAAACAAGACAAGCATGCTATATATAATTGTGTTAGACCTACTCTCGCATATATAATCAATAACATATAAGCATTTAAAAGCATCCATTGGTCAAATACTCATTTAAATGCACATTATTGGATAGGAAAAGATATTTCTATTGATATAAAACAAAGATTACAATAGTGACAACCTTTGTCGGCACGTCTACAAATCATAGAAACTGAGTCCCCCACTTAGGCCTCCACCACTTCAATCCTCCATATCTCGATAGTAAGCTCACAAGAAAAAAGCAAGCTTGGGAAGAACACAAAGTGCTCCAAGGGACAAATGGGTGCAAACTCAAGTATAAGCTCCACCAACAATGGACTATAATTTTCTTACTCTTCAATTCCTCCCCCTTCAATGTATCCAAAGGGTTCCTTATATAGTTCTTCAATGGGGTAATGGAAGGTCAAATCCGAGCAATCTCAAGGCATATGGAAGGCCAAGAGACAAGTGATTCAGATACACATCAAGGAAAACTCCAAAATCATTTGGCTTTTTGCACACATCTCGATGTACACGGTTTTAAGGATCAAATGCGCGTATATACACGATAAAGGGTTTAAAATTCATGTATGGCAATTATTGCATGTTTCTAGGTATGATCTTGGAAACATCAAAGGTACAAAAATGGTCCATGGGGTCTAAGGAGTCTACAGAGGGACAGGGAAGGCCATAAAAGTGTGATCCACCATGTGTGGTAAAATCAGCTATAACAATCCTCACAAGAGGAAACCTGCTTGGGTACGAGAAGCTATCCAAGGTGTAGAAAGATATGGGGCTCCAGAAGAAACACACAGAGAAAGGAAAAGAACTAGGTCCTGTTCCAATTATGTAGCCTTATTATGTGATTTAATTGATAAAAAACCTTCCAACTATGAAGAAGCAACATAAAATAAAGAATGGAAGGATGCTATAATCGAAGAGTATCAATCGATCATGAAGAATGATGCTTGGGATGTTGTCCCAAGACCTGAGGGGAAGTCTGTGGTGACTTCCAAATGGATCTATAATATCAAGCATGCTGTAGATGGTGGCATAGAGAAATATAAAAAAATATTTGTGACTTGTGGTTTCTCCCAGCAAGAAGGAATATATTATGAAGAAACCTTTTCTCCTGTAGCCAGATATACTTCCATCAGATCAGTACTTTCTTTAGCTGCAGTAATGAAGTGGAAAGTACACCAGATGGATGTCAAGACAAATTTCTTAAATGGTGTAGTAGAAGAGGAAGTATATGTGGAACATCCACTCGGATTTGAGACACATGACAGAGAGACTCATGTGTGTAAATTAAAGAAAGCCCTGTACAGTTTGAAATAGACACCTAGGACATGGTACGATAGAATTGACATCTTTCTATCCAGTTTGGGCTTTACCAAGAGTAAAGTAGATTCCAACCTTTACTACAAGGTTGAAGAAGGGAACCTAGTGATACTACTGCTTTATGTAGATGATTTGTTGGTAACAGGAATGGATGGGTTGATAGCTGATACAAAGAGAAAGCTTGCTACTAAGTTTGAAATGAAAGACTTGGGTATGATGCACTATTTTCCAGGCATGGAGGTGTGGCAGAATGAGAATGGAATCTCCCTCAGACAAGGGAAGTATGTCGTAGAGATCCTAAAGAGATTCGGGATGATGGACTACAAGGCCATGACCACACCTATGGAATCGAACCTGAAGCTATTGAGTGATGCTTCATCCAAGTCAGTTGATACCATGATGTATTGTCAGATGATTGGGTCCTTGATGTACTTGATGAATACGGGACCAAATATTTGCTTTGCTGTGAACACCTTGAGCCATTTCCTAATAGATCCGAGACATGCTCATTTGATTACTGTAAAGCATATTTTGGGGTACCTAAAGGGTACAGTTGATTATGGGATCAAGTATAAGAATGATCAAAAGATTAAATTGGAGGGTTATGTTGATTCAGATTGGGTAGGCAATGCCATCAATAGGAAGAGCACTTCAGGGCGTTGCTTCAGTATGGGATTAGGTGTGATCTCTTGGTTTAGAAGGAAAAAGTCTTGCGTAGCACTGAATACAGTTGAAGTAGAATATGTCGCAGCTTGTTCAGCTAGTTGTGAGGTAGTATGGCTAAGGAATATATTGTCTAATTTATTTGATCTCCAGTTGGATGCTACTTATATAAATTGTGTCAACTAGAGTTGTGTGAAGTTGTCTGAGAACTCGTTGTTCCATGACAAGTTGAAGAATATCGAGATCAAATATCACTATATCAGGGATATGGTATAGAGAGGAGTAGTGAAGCTCTAGTATGTTGCTATGGACGAACATATAGTTGATGTGTTGACTAAGCCATTGGAGAGGGTGAAGTTTAAATACTTCAGGGAGAAGCTTGGTGTTCTCTATATTAAAGTTCCTTCCAAGAGGAAGTGATGAGTTTATGAGCCCTTTTGACATGGTGAGAGGATTGGTTCCTTCCATGGTCAGATGTAAGTGTTGTACCATTCTGACATGGTGAGAGGATTGGTTCCTTCCATGGTATAATGTAAGTGTTGTGCCCTTTTGACATGGTGAGAGGATTGGTTCCTTCAACAGTTAGATGTAAGAGCTATGACATGGTGAGAGGATTGGTTCCTTCCATTGTCATATGTATCATGTATGTGATGATTCCACATCTAGTATGAAAAAGGGCTGGCTCCGTGAAGAAACATCTAGTATGAAAAAGGACTAGCTCTGTGTAGATCCCACAAATAGCATGAAAAAGGGTTGGATCTGTGAAGACACATCTAGTATGAAAAAGGAATAGCTCTGTGTAGATCCCACATCCACCATGAAAAAGGGCTCGCTCTGTGAAGACACATATTGTATGAAAAAGGACTAGCTCTGTGTAGATCCCACATCTAGCATGAAAAAGGGATGCCTTTGTGAAGACACATCTAGTATGAAAAGGGACTAGATCTGTGTAGATACCACATCCAACATGAAAAAGGGCTAGCTCTGTGAAGACACATCTAGTATGAAAAAGGACTAGCTCTGTGTAGATCCCACATCCAACATGAAAAAGGGCTAGCTATGTGATGACACATCTAATATGAAAAATGACTAGCTCTGTGTAGATGCCACATCTAGTATGAAAAAAGACTAGCTCTATGATGATACATCTAGCATGAAAAAGGACTAACTCTGTAATGTGCATCTAGCATGAAAAAGGGCTGGCTCTGTAGAACTTCTTGTGATGAGAAGAATCAAGAGATGACACTCGTGATGATGACCTAGTGATGATCTAGATCCAGTGATGATCCAGATCTAGTGATGATGATCCAGTAGCGATGATTCAACAATAATGATCTAGATCGAGTGTGTTAACACCCAAAAAGTGTTCACTACCTCATCTACCCCACTACATGGCTCATTTGTCCATTTTCCTACCATATTTCCTTCAAAAACCAATAAAACCACCAAAAAAGCCTCCAAAAGGCCTAAAATCCCTCCAAAAGGCCATAAAACCATCTAAAAATCTTCCAAAAGGCCTAAAATGCCTCCAAAAGGCCAAAAAACCCTTTTTTCCTCCAAAAATATCCAAAATTCCTCTAAAATAGCAAAAATCCCCAAAAGGAAAGAAAAAACATAAAATAATGAGGAAAAGGAGGAAAAAACCCTAAACAACTGCCCTAAACCATATGGTTTCCAAAAACCATGGGCCAGCACTCCACCACTAAAAAACTATAAATAGGTGATGGAGACCCCTTATTTCACATCCACAATTAGAAGCATCCTTACTCTACCAAAATTGCTCTTGAAGCCCTAGCTCACCCTTGAGCTAATTTCACCATTGAGAGCCCCTTTTGGCCCATCTTCCACCATCGGAGAAAGAGAAGGAGCAAGCTGGAGCTCGGAGCCACCATCCTGAACCAGCACAAAGAGCTTCACCAACCTCTACATTGGAGGTAATATCAATAAAAAACCATTTTTTACATATTGTTGTTTTGTTTCATGCTTATGTTTAGATTAGTTTGTATTTCTGTTTAACATTTTTATTTACATCAATATAAACTCTACCAAGGAGTCACTTCTCCTTAGTAGGTGCTCATTCGCACAAGCTAGGGGTAAAACCCTAGCTACAGTTTTGGTGACTCCGCTGTTTTTCTTTTGAATCTCTATTTTCAGTTAAAAAAAAAAAATTATTTCGCTTTCAGCTGTCCCGTTCGGCCGCTGTAAAGCACATTTTTTCCCTTTGCAGTCGTGTCTTGACCGCACCTTTCAGGCCTTTACTTGCGACCCGACCGCGGCTTCAGACTGTCTCCGGTGCCCTGCCGGCGGATTCAAGTCTGTTACCTGCGATCCGACCGCGGCTATTCAGCCTGTTTGCTGCAATCTGGTTGCGCCTGTCAGCCATTTTCCCGCATCCCGAGCGTGACTTTCAGCCCCTTAGCTGCGACCCGACCGCGACTTTCATCCCCTTCCCTGCGATCAGACCGCCCCTGTCAGCCAGAAGACCGCGACCTATCCGCACCTGTTTCCCTCAAACCCGCGGTCCGATCGCCCGATTTCACCACAAACCCGCGGTCCTATTTTTTGAACCCAGCCCCTTTGCTGCAATATTTTCTGCATCTGCACAGCCATCTGTCCCACATGCAGCCCTACTTCCTCATAGCCTTTTTCTGCAACATCATTTCTGTTCCCTTTTACAGAATCTGTTTAAAATTTCAGCATTTTCATTCAGAAAATTTTGCATGTTAAAGTTTTGAATTCAGTATCATTGTTAGTTAGAAGGTTGCCCCTTTGTGTGGCACTTCTATTCTGGGTTCATCGCCTCACAAGCACACACTCTGTCACCTAATTCAAGTGAGACTTAAAAAACTACTTAACTCAACCAATATTCTAACCCCACTTGGGGAACACAAAAGAATCTTTGTAGTTAGGTAGGATCGGGGGGATAGGCTTCCAATAACACCCCTCGGTTACTTACACTTGAGACATAGCTGTTGTCCAATTAGGGAACCAAAATCCCCTAGTACTTTTTGGCACGGTCACCACCAGTTTACTAGAGGGCCTCTCCCTTAGGAGGGTTGAAGTCGCGAGATTGGTTCTGGAGGCCTGAGTGGAATACCGCAATCCATTCAGTAACTGAAGGGCTACCTTTCGCAGTTCTCGGGATATCCCTGTATTGGGGTATTGCGGTAAAAGGACCAAACGGAAGATTCACCTTTCTGGACGTGTCATGAACGAGGTATCTTAGTTTCCATTCTTCTAGGATTGACTTCCCGGTGTCCCTCTCGGTAGGGGGATATCTTAGCCACTTGGCTTTCCTATTCATATTGTCTAACTTGGATTTCATCACCTTGCAGAGGATATGTCTAGTTGAGTCAAAATACTTTTAGTTAGGTGTTTGCATGCTCCCTTACCTCCTTTTGGTCTAGTGAGTCCACCATTTTTTATTTTTAGGAAACCTGCTGTTTGTTGGTATTCTGACCATTTCTGTTGACACTCCACCTATTGTAGCATAGCTGTTACATTGGGTGTTTTGAGTTGGTTGTTGGCCTGAGTGCCCTATTTTTCGAGCTCTCCTTCTGCACACTCGGTTGCATTAGGATTTTTGAGCTGTTTTTCTCCCACCTCAACCCACATAGATTTGACACCATCTGTCACCATTGAGTCTCTGAGACATTCTCGGCGCCTCAGGGGCGAACCCCCACAGCACGGTTCACTTGACACCACCCTTCATCGACACAGATCATCTTCACTTGATACCACTTATCATAGATCTCGAGCCTTGTCACTTGACTCCACTCGTCAGCAGCATAGGACTCTGTCACCAGATATTGACGCCCCTTATTTTGCTTCCGATTCTGAGCCCGAGTCTGAGAACCCCATTTACACTGCCCCTACCAGCCCCATGGCTAGCGTGACTTCTACTCCCTTCATGGTAGGGACCGTTGGTGGCACATCCACCACTACACCAGTGACCACACCCGCTGTGGGTATGCACTCCACAGGGCCCCCATCTACCATTCCCCTCACGGTACCTATTCCCGCAGCGGGAATACCTATTCCCACTCCATCAGTGGCTCACACTACCCATGGTGGTGCAGGACCGTCCTATACCACCTTAGTTCCCCCACTTGGGGGAAACCTCCCTAACACTACCCCTCCACTTGGGGGCATTGGCGCCAACTTGGCCCAACCCACTACCATGTCACATCCTTATTCTAGTTTTCCATTCATGGCTAGCCTCAACCTACCTGACCTAGCCAGATTGACCAACGACCCTATCCGACACGACCCTGCATGGCATCACATGCCCACCAAGCTTCCCTCTAACATCCCTAAGTTTGAGGGCAAGGCAGGTGAGGACCCACAAAACCACATTATGTCTTTCCATCTATGGTGTTCCTCCAACTCCATAGTGGACGACTCTATTCACCTCCGTCTCTTACAGCACACCTTCATTGGCTCTGCAGCCAAGTGGTATATCGAGCAACCCCATGGAACCCATGCCACCTTTACTTCCCTTGCCTCAACCTTCCTGTAGTTCTTCTAGTTACCTTTCCGCTATGATGCAGGCGTTGAGATCCTTCTATCATGCAGACAAAACACGGCTACCCACATCACGGACCACATTCATGAGTGGCGTCGACGCCGTAGCTTATGCAAAATCAAATTAGACGACCGTATCTTCCTAGATTGGTTCCTCAAATCTCTTCTTCCTGTTATTGCTAAGGATGTGGCATCCGAAAGACCCCAGTCTGAAGAAGAGGCCATCCTTAAGGCCCAACAATTTGACCTCATTTACGCCCAGTCGGGTTATCTCTATACCAGGGGCATCCCACGCTGTCGACGACATCATTGGCCGTGTCTCTTCGCATCCTCAACCATTTTTCATAGCATGTCCTACCCCTGTCCCTGACCTTTCGTAGGCTACCTCCCAGTCTGGAATAACCAACTCGTATGCTCCCATGGAACATCACCACCATTCCCATGGACCCTCATGTCCACCTCAGTGTTTCGGTCACGCGACTCCCGCTTACGCCCCCCGGTCGCACCTCAGCCCTACTACCACCAGCAGGCTGCACCAGCTCCTGCGCCTTCACAAGCCCAACCCGCTTATTACCCGCCACAGGCAGCCCCTGCGGCAAACCCACAACCCGTTCCACAGCCCTATCAGCAACCCCCTCAAGTTGCTACCCCTACGCAGCCTCCAGCTACATATCATCCACCGCAACCTGCTCCAGCACCTGTGTAACCTCAGAATCCACCTGCTACCCAAGGGCAAGTTTACACTCAACAAAACCCGCAGCAAAACCAGAACAACCAACGCAACCAGGGCCAACAAAACCGCGGCAGGGGCTGAAATCATGGAAATAACCAACCTGCAAACCAATCTGGTCAACCACCTAATCCCCCCGATAATAATAATGCGGCCCCTGCTAACCAGAACCCTGATCGCCCGCCCAAGCAGGCCAAAAACCCCAATTTGTGAACAAACCATCCTTATTCTATTTGCGGGGTCTATGGCCACTACACACATTTTTTCCCACACATGGAGCGAGTTCGGAAACTTTGGGTTGAAGATGCCCACCGCCAAGGGCAGGCGGTTCCTCAAGCACCACCCAACCCCCCACAACCTCAGTAGCCACCTTTGGTGCTGCAAAACCCCTTACCAACCCAAGGCATAGTGAGCACCCAACCATTGGCTCCCCTTTAAGCCAACGCACCAATCCAACAACAAATCACTTACGCTACTCCTGATCAACCCATGCATGACTCCGATACCCACCACTTGTTGATGATGTCATCCGATGAGGTCAACCTCCAGACCCGACGGACCCAATATGGCACCACCCCTGAAGCCCCTCCCGCCGATAAACCCACTAATGCTCATCCCACTAATTAGGCATTATGTATACCTCCACCTCCACTAGATGGCGTTCCCAAAGCACCTCGTTTCCCACTTCGCTGTATCAACAATAACCCTAATGCACGGGCTACGTCAAACTACAACATTGTTGATGACTTAGCCCAATCTCCCGCAGCCATGTCTGCGTTAGAAGTCTCAAAAAACTGCCCTTCGCAGCGCAAGACTTTACTCTCAGCCATTGGGGCTATCGATCCAAATGATTCAAGTTTAATGGCATTTGATTTGGACCAATCCGAACCCCGCATGCCTTCCACTTTAGCGTTCCAAGTTTGTGTTTCCATTCAGAATTTTGTCATCCATCGATGCATTATTGATGAAGGTGCCTCTACATGTGTCATGTCCACCCTCATCTGGCAGAAATTGGGATCCCCCCCTCTCCATCCGTCCACTACTGCGTTGCGAGCCTATGACAGCTGTTCGGCTCAACCACAAGGCCTATTAACTAACGTCCCCGTCCAGCTGGCTGGCAAAACCGTCCTCATCGACATCGAGGTTATCAATGCACAGCTTGATTATAACCTTTTACTTAGCCGCAGCTACATGTACGCCATGCGGGCGGTTGCTTCTTCCGTTTTTCATACCATGATGTTCCCCCACGAGGGACGCGTGGTCAAGGTCGACCAACTCACCTACTATGATCCCAATGCCCCCGCGGCACCCGAAAATGTTCTCCCTATGGTTGAGCAACCTATTTCGGATACCACCACCTCATTTGTTTCCTCCATGGGGCCTGGAGTTTACTCAGACGTGCCAATGACCTCAACCTTCCAATCTATTCCACCCCCATCACCTGCCACTGACGTGTCCGACCTATGTACCCTGTCCCATCACATGCAAACTCCTACTAATCAACCGCCCTTGTTTCCTAAACCCCCTTTGGTACCTAGTCACATTGGTGCTACCCCCATCCATACCATTCCTTTCCTCTTCCCTCCATCAGGAGTAGTTAGCACCCCGTTCATGGCTACCCTCAGCCTCCCTGGTTTAACCTTAGGATTACCCGTTTGGTATCTTTCGCCTCCCGTTCCCCCACCGACACCAAATGTCGTCCTGCAACCGGTGCAACCCATTGTCACTACTAGTCAACCACCTCCTAGTGTCGCTACCCCTTCGTCCTCCATGAACCCACCCCCTCCTATTACCAAACCCACTGGGGGCAGAGGTCCCCAACCTTACTCTGCTGTCCCACCTCCCAAGACAGTCAAAAACCCCCCTATGTTTAGTGCTCCTCCCAAATGCTCGCTGTGCGATGAGTTGGGCCATGCGACTCACCGATGTCCTCAGTTACTAGCATTACAGGAACACATGGAACTGCTTGACGACGACCCCACTATCCCGGTTGTCCACCTTGATCCAACCCCCAAGCCTCGCGACAAATCCCTGCGCACTAACCACCCCTGTGCCATATGTGTTATTTACGGGCATTACACAAATAATTGTCTTGATCTCCCCGATTACAGAGTAGCTCTCTTTGAGATGAACAATCTAGATCTTGAGACCGCACCACCCACCATTGAGGAGATCCACCCCCCGCGTTCTCCCACTTCCAGAGAGGTTAATACCATTTATATGATCTCTTCCGCCGCTACTCCCTCGTCAACTGATTTGATGACACAAACTTTCCGCACTGATGAGGAGATCCTCGAGCCTCTCACTTCCCCAGAGTATCCCTGGGATGACATGCACCATCATTCCTACTTTCTCCCAGATGAATCCTCTTCTAACACTGCTTCCCAATTTGCAGTTGAATCCAAAGACTTCCTTCCCCCCAAGGTCGACTGGTTCAAGGACCCTATTCCTGCTCCTGACACCTTCGAGGAGGGTAATATGGCCAACATCTCACCTGTCATCCAAATTGATATCGCTGCCCCAGGAAGCTCCCCCGAACTCATTACTTTAGGAGCCTCTTGCAGTGAGCAAGAGATTGAGGAATACAAAAAACTCTTCAGAGAATTCCATGATGTCTTTTCCTTGTCCTACACCGAAATGCCCAGTCTTGACCCTGCCATTATAGAGCACCACATTGACACATGGCCTGATGTTCCCCCCATTCGTCAGAAACAACGTCCCATTCACCCCTCAAAACTCCCAGCTGTCAAAGCAGAGATTGAGAAACTTCGCAAGGCAGGATTCATTTGTCCTATTGCCTATACCACCTGGGTTTCAAACCCTATTCCCGTTAACAAAAAACAAGGCACCATTAGAGTATGCACTGACTTCCGAGATTTAGACCATGCCTATCCCAAAGACAATTTCCCCACGCCATTTATTGACCAGCTCATTGATGCGTGTGCGGGGCATGAAGTCCTCTCGTTCATGGACGGGTTTTTCGGATACAATCAGATCCAAATCCGAAAGGAAGACCAGTACAAAACTGCCTTTACTACCCCATGGGGCACCTTTGCCTATCGCGTCATGCCCTTTGGCCTAAAAAATGCTGGGGCCACATTCCAGTGGGCCATGACCTATTGCTTTCATGATTTGGTCCATATCCTACTCGTCTACCTTGATGACCTTACAGCTCGTTCCCGGAAACGATCAGACCACCTTAACGACCTTCGGCAAGTTTTTCTGCGTTGTCGCAAATATCAGATCCGCTTGAACCCACACAAGTGTGTCTTTTGCATTTCGGCAGGCCGATTGTTGGGTTTCATTGTTTCCCAGAAAGGAATTACTATTGATCCCCTGAAAGTCCAAGCCATCTTAGACCTTCCCCCTCCTCGCATGCTTCGGCAACTCCAAAGCTTGCAAGGGCGATCCAATTTCCTTCAACGCTTCGTTCCTGATTACGCCACAACCATTCACAGTTTATTGTGCCTACTCCGTACCCACATCCCCTTTGTCTGGGACGAGCAAGTAGAAGCTACATTCGAAGACCTCAAGAAAGCTCTCACACAAGCCCCATTGATCTCCCCTCCGGATTTTTCTCAGGATTTCATTCTCTACGTCTCAGCTTCAGAGCATGCTGTGTCAGGAGTCTTGGTTCAAGAAGACACTTCACACCAAGAGCATGTAATTTACTATGTCAGCCAGACCTTGTCCGGCCCACCCCTCGTTACCCATATGAGGAGAGACTAGCCCTAGCAGTGGTCTTTTCCATCGAAAAATTGCGACACTACATTTTACCTAGTCATACCACAGTCGTCGCCGACTCCAACCCCATGGTATATCTCCTAAACCGGCGGCTCCTGCAAGGTCGTGTGGCTAAATGGTTCATTATCCTCCAAGAATATGACCTCACATTCTGAACACCTAAGAGCACTAAAGCCCTTGCGCTTTCCCAGCTCATCACTGATCTCCCTTCCTTTCTCCAGGCCCCACCCATCTCCGATGAGTTACCTGACAATCACTTGTTCACTATCTTGTCTGATGACCCATGGTATGGTGATATCTTGTTATACTTACGCACGCAGAAGTTCCAACCCATAGTCACTCGTAATGGACATCGTCGTATCCGTCACCAGACCTCTCGCTACCTCCTCATAGGAGATGTTCTTTACCGGCGAGGGGTCGACACAATTCTTCGTCGCTGCCTTACACATGAGGAAGCTGAACATGTCCTTAATGATTTTCATAGCGGTGCCTACGGCGGCCATTTCTCAGGGATGGCCACTACCCAAAAGGTCATCCGCGTCGGATACTTCTGGCCCACACTTTTCACCGACTGCATCACCGCGGTCAAGCATTGCCATAACTGCCAACTTTTTTCCCCTAAGGCCTGGACACCACCTGCTCCTTTACACCCAGTCATCACCGTCGATCCCTTTTGTAAGTGGGCCATCGACTTCATGGAGTGTCAACCCCCATCTACGAATGGCCATAAGTATATCATTGTCGCCATCGATTACTTCACCAAATGGGTGGAAGCCATGCCCACCTTCAACTGTATCACTGACATTGCTGCCCGTTTCTTTTTTAACCATGTTATCACTCGATTCGGGGTCCCTAAACAGTTGGTATTAGACCATGGATCACACTTTGAAGATTCCGTGTGGCGCGAGTTATCCACCCTCCTCAAGTTTGAACACCAATTTTCCTCTGCTTACTACCCTCAAGGGAACGGTCAAGTAGAAGCTGTTAACAAAATCCTAAAAACCATACTCCAACGCACTGTTGACCGGCATAAGTCCAATTGGCACCATATGCTTTTCCCTGCTTTATGGGCTTACCGTACCTCCACCAAGACCGCCATTGGTTTTACCCCGTTTCATCTAGTTCACAGTGTAGAGTCTGTCCTCCCCATCGAGTGTCAGATACCCGCCTTGCATATCGTCGTTGAGATCCTCCCCGATACCTCCCCCCTTGAGCAACGTTTGCTATCCCTTGAACAAGCAGATGAAGATCGTCGTGCCACTCTCTAGAACATCGAAGCGGCCAAAAATTGCTCCAAAGCCGGTTATGACAAACATGTCCACCCTCGAACTTTCCACGAAGGGGACCTTGTCCTCGCCTATGACCAAGCCCACGAAAAAACCGGTAAAGGAAAGTTTGAATCCATGTGGCAAGGCCCTTACATTGTGCAGACTTGCCTCGGCAAGGGGGCATACATTTTAGCCGATTCTGAAGGCCACCCTTTACGCAATCCCTGTAATGGGTTGTATCTTAAACGCTTTTACCCATAACTGAAACCGCGACCTCATTGGTCCGCATTGTATAGGTTTCTCTCTTTTTTGTTTTTCACTTTCTTTACCATCATCTTACATTCATCATTTTTTGCATGCCCACAGATGGACCATCTTCCACCTCGCTACACTGGCTTCGCTGATGGCACAAGCCACTGGTCTCGCAACCTAGCTTCTGCAGCATGGGTCTTATATTCCCCTTCCAATGACTGATTCACCTTGACGGAATATGTATAGGCACTGCTACCAATAACCAGGTGGAGTATGATGCTGTGACCGGTCTCCTGACTGCTGCCCTCCAGATGGGCATATGTCACCTTCATGTGTTTCTGGACTCCCAGCTACTTGTCTCCCAGCTCAACAACTGCTACCAGGTGCGTGATCCTTGCCTATTTAGAAAATTCCTGCGTACAAAACAACTTAGCCGACAGTTTGAATCCATCACATTCACACATGTCCCAAGAGCTTACAATAGTTTTGCAGATCAAATGGCCAATAACATCCCAGATTGGCATATCAATCACACCATGTAACACCTCCATCCCGCATAGCACATCATCAAAATATTTTAAAAAAACCCAAAAAGATTGCATTGCATCAACATTTGCATCCATCTACATAACACCATTAAAACACATTTGTATCCATAGGGACATCCATGTGCCTAATCATACATGCATCATGTCGCATCACATAAAATACACAAGGGGCATCCACGTGCCAAACATCCTAGACTACTTGCATCCACGTGCAATACAAACATATCACACATCATAAAGCGCATCCACGTGCGTACAACTAAGACAACATCACAAAAAGGTGCATCCATGTGCATATATATATATATATCAACAAAAAATACATGTCACGGTGCTATACATGCCCTGAGTACCCCTGTACTCAACTATACAAACAATGCGTGTACATCCCTACAGCTCATAAAATACACGTCGTAGCTACAAAACTCGGGGGGAGTCCCCTGCACTCCCTAATGAGAGTCGTACCCTGCGTCACTGCCGGTATCTGCTACCTCTGAATCCTCCCCTCGCTCCTTCTCCGACGAATCCTCATCCCCTACGGGCTCCTGTGCCCGCACCCTATCCACCAAGATCGCCACCCGGATCGCAATCGATCTGAAGTCGCGGGGTGCCCTCATGCAATCCTGAATCATGTCCGGATCGATGTCCCACCACCCCTCATCAGTCACCCCCACCAGCAAACGGTCTAGTAGCACCCGTACAAACTCTAGTGTCCCCTCCGCATCCCGGCGACGCACCTCCCCCCGCCCAGGCAGAGCTGGAACGGCCACAATCCCCCTCCGTGCCACATGCCCTGGCGGCAGCCTCGGGCCCACATCTGCAGATCACCCAATTGTCAGTAACAATATATCAATCAACTATCATATATACAACTTGACAATGCAATCAAACCATACATACCATCTGGTCCCCATGCCTGTCCCGGCGGCCGTGGTGCCTCTGGGTCTCCGGTATAATCCATATCTCTATATGGATAATCATCAAGCCTCAACGGTAGCTGGAGCCACTGTAGATACAACTCCTGTGTGAAGTACCTGCCAACATCGCCGCCACCACGGCGGTGCATCATCTCACCCCACCGCACCATCCGCGGCTCCCTCAAGCCTCCTGCTCTGATCAGCACCCTCGGCCGCAGTGTAGGTACCCTCTCCATAAAAAACGCGCATAAAAAGGAACCATAGCAAAATCCCTTGCCAGATTCCTTCGCTGCTGTCAGCTGCCGCTGCACGCAGGTCAGGAACATCTGGCCCCACGCATAATAAACACCGGCTAGTACGCGCTCCACTAGCTGCATCTGACCCCCAGACACCTTCTCCGGTGACTGGGATCCCAAGATGCAGACCACGCATGCTGCCATGGCCCGCACTGCTGGCTTTTGTAGATCTCTCACCAGAAGTGCATTTCTATGCACCCGAGCCTCTGGACCACAGAACCGCTCCAGCATGTCATCCATATCTATGTCCGCGGATACCCGTGGCTGTGTGTCTAACACCCTACCCAGACAGGGCAACCCCGTCAGGAAATATACATCAGTCAGGGTGAGGTCCACCCTCTCACCCTGCACTCGGAAAGCCTGTATGTCTGGCTCCCAGAAACCAACCAGTCGGTTCAGCAGCAATGCTGTTGAGCGCATCATAGGTACTTGGGTGAACTTCAGCAGTTCGAATAGCCCCAGCATCGATCGTACCCGGCGGTCCTCTCGAACGATGGCCATAATCTCATCCGGTATCTCCCGCTCTCTCCATAGCACCTGCGGCATCCTGTCAATCACACAAAGTAGACTCATTAGACTCATGTCAAACAAATAGTAATCACCCTTCCCCCAACCAAAAACCCGAATAGCTCGGTCCAACACCGGGGCTTGAGGGTTCCCTGCCGTGGTTTCTGACCGTGGCTATTAGGCCTACAGTCGTGGTCCCTAACCGTGGCTATCGGGCCTACAGTCACGGTCCCTAACCGCGGCTGTCGGGCCTACAGTCGCAGTCCCTAACTACGGCTGTCGAGCCTGCAGTCGCAGTCCCTAACCACAGCTGTCGAGCCTAAACCCATGGTCCTTGGATGCGGTTCCGACCCAGAAACCCGTGGTCCACCCCATGTGGACCGTACAAATAGTACCCTGGGAAACACTACCTCCCCCCAAACCCAATGACAAAGCTGGTATGAGTTTGACGGAATACCTGTATCTCCTGAATCTGAAATCGGCCGATCAGATCGTCCAGAAATGCCACCTCAGCTCTGGTCCACTCTAATCACTAGTCAAAGTCAAATAGTACAAATAACACTTGTCATGTTGGGCCCACTTACTATTTATAGTCCATTGACTTTTTTCTTGCTTTGGCCGTACTGAACCCATACGAAGTCCGTTTTTTGCATCGTTTCCACCATTGGAATCAGCACGACGAGCCCGTCACGCTAGTCACCTCGTTACATTATTTTTTCACACTTGTTATATCGCCAGATTCATTTTTCTGAGCTCATGATGATGCTTGAGATCATTTCTCGCTCTCCCTTGGTACAATTTCAACATTGTGTCTCGAAACCTTGCCGCCTCGATTTGCTTGCCACATCGGCCGCCATCAGATTGTTCCACACTTTTTACATGAGCCATCCATTCCTGTCATACTGCAAATGTTTCGTTATTTCGCCACCATTCATTCACCCCGCAAGGAGGCCCACCAGTGTTCCCCCCCACCCTCGTTCCTAGTCATCATAAATGTTCCTTGATTGAACACTTCCTCCTTGCCTGACCATTCCATCACTTCAGAGTCTTCTTGTTGCTTTCAGACTCCTTAAAATTGAAAGAAACCACGAGCATGAACTGTCCTGGGCTTGTCAAATCCACACGACAGTACCATTTCATCACTTCAGAGTCTTCTTATTGCTTTCAGACTCCTTAAAATTGAAAGCAACCACGAGCATGAACTGTCCTGGGCTCGTAAAATCCACACGACAGTACCATTTCATTACTTCTGAGTCTTCTTATTGCTTTCAGACTCCCTAAAATTGAAAGCAACCACGAGCATGAACTGTCCTGGGCTCGTATAAATCCACATGATAGTACCAATTCATATACACACTTCTTCTAGTTCCCTAACCCATGAAGAAGTCCACCCGTGCCTCTTGGCGCTATGATCGATCCTCTCGGCAGCACCCCCACTTAGGTCGCCTTTGTTCAAAGTATTATGCAGTCTCCTGCCTTTTTACCACAGCTTGAGTCTCCCTCAGCCCAGTCACCCTCCCAGATCCAATACAACTATGATCCCCTTAACACCAGTCAGTTTCCTATGCTTCCCGATCATCCCTGCCATCATACTCTGAACAAAGGAAGTTTGAGTCCACCCACTCTACTTGCCCAGTTATTCCCCCCAGTTTATCAATCCTGCCATCAGTACTATCACATTTCAGTTTTCCACCTCGCACTCCTGTCAAGGAAACATCATTGCCTTGATAGTTGCAGGTCTCCCTCTGTCGACGACAACCCCTCTATTCCAGAGGATAGACCCAGAGGCCCCTGCGCCTTGGACCCCTCACCATCTGTGGTGGGTGCCTACGGACCATTTTGGGAGGAGTCATCATTGCCTCTCCGAATGGTTGTTTCTCACATGCTCGACTTCAGCACCTTGATCGCATCGTTGAGAATCACGCGGGATTTAGATCCCTTCCATTATTTGTTGAAGACCCCGGATTTCCCCCGACTCTAGCACATTGGTGAGTCACTTTGGAACGCCCAGTTATATGTTCCTGTGGATGTCCTGGCTGCGTTGGCGATTGTATTCGGAAGCCATTCAGTTCCGTGCTTCCTTGAGTACCCAGTTCAGTGTACCATTGTGAGTGTGACCCTTGTCACTCTGATCTAGCAGCTCATCAGTTCCTTTTGTACCACATTCAATAGCACTGCTGTCATTCCAGTGCATCAGTTTTTCAGCTCAGACATGATCAGCCCAACAGTATGTCCCAGATTTGAGTCCCTTCTAGACTCTTTTGATATACACAGTGGTTTTTTATGTATCATACAGGTCCCTCTTTTTGGGCCTCACAGTTATGTTTATGTATCTTGATACGAGCATGGGTATGCCCGCCTCGTCCATATATTGAGATTCTTCCTCATTCAGTATTTGAGGCCATGAATATGTCAGGACCCCATTGTTATTTTTATGTTATATCTTGATACGAGCATGGGAATTCCCGCCTCATCCATATGATCAGATGATTCCTCATCCATTATTGAGGTTATGTACTTTTAGTTCTTGCAGTTGGTTCGGGATCATTGTTCTAGGCTTCAGTTTGTTTCTTCTCTTCTCCACACCCCAAGAAAACCATATATGACTTATGATGTCCATCGGCCATACGATGAGCTCCTACCCTCGCACATCAGGGGGAAATCTGTTAACACCCAAAAAGTGTTCACTACCTCATCTACCCCACTACATGGCTCATTTGTCCATTTTCCTACCATATTTCCTTCAAAAACCCATAAAACCACCAAAAAAGCCTCCAAAAGGCCTAAAATGCCTCCAAAAGGCCATAAAACCATCTAAAAAGCCTCCAAAAGGCCTAAAATGCCTCCAAAAGGCCAAAAAACCCTTTTTTCCTCCAAAAATATCCAAAATTCCTCTAAAATAGCAAAAATCCCCAAAAGGGAAGAAAAAACATAAAATAATGAGGAAAAGGAGGAAAAAACCCTAAACAGCTGCCCTAAACCATATGGTTTCCAAAAACCATGGGCCAGCACTCCACCACTAAAAAACTATAAATAGGTGATGGAGACCCCTTATTTCACATCCACAATCAGAAGCACCCTTACTCTGCCAAAATTGCTCTTGAAGCCCTAGTTCACCCTTGAGCTACTTTCACCATTGAGAGCCCCTTTTGGCCCATCTTCCACCATCGGAGAAAGAGAAGGAGCAAGCTGGAGCTCGGAGCCACCGTCCTGAACCAGCACAAAGAGCTTACCCAACCCCTACATTGGAGGTAATATCAATAAAAAACCATTTTTTACATATTGTTGTTTTGTTTCATGCTTATGTTTAGATTAGTTTGTATTTCTGTTTAACATTTTTATTTACATCAATATAAACTGCTACTAAGGAGTCACTTCTCCTTAGTAGGTGCTCATTCGCACAAGCTAGGGGTAAAACCCTAGCTATAGAGTGATGATCCAGATCAAGATGAAGATGACATGAAGATGAAGATAACTTGAAGATGAAGATGACTTGAAGATGAAGATGACTTGAAGATGAAGATGATGTGAAGATGAAGATAACTTGAAGATGAAGATGACTTGAAGATGAAGATGACGAGAACTCATTGATGATCCAGATGATACAAAGAAGAAGACCTGTGTTGATAAATTGTGTTGAGAGAATACCTTCCTAGTTAAGAGGGAGTGTTGATGTATTTGTAACTTCGTAATGTATTCACCTGTATATCTTATGTCTTGTACCTCGATGTTTATTCTAGGAAGTATCTATAATGTATTTGAGTCATGTCATTTCTTGATGTTCCTATCGAGAGATTCAATAATGTAAACAAGTCATGTCAAGTCATTGTGGGTAACCCTCCTATTAATCAAGGGTTAAATTGCCCACAGTTGTGGGACCCTAGGGTTATTAGACTCTCCTAGAGAAGTCAGCCCTAGTGAGTTATTGTCAATTCAGGAATTAGTATAAATAGAGAGTGAGCCTCTTTATTTATCACACATTCACTCACACTTAGTTGTAGCGCATAACTGAGAGAGAATAAGTTGCTGGGGCAAGAGAGAGAGACACTACTATCATCAGGAGATCATATTACTATTTTTGGGTTTTTCTTTTGGTGTTGATTCTATCTCTGAGGAATTTTTAGGGTTTTATCCTTTATGGTTTCCTCAAGGAATTTTTTTTTGTTCATTGTCTCTTATGTTTGATTGTTGTGCTTGTTATTCTCTCAGTTAAATATCCTAAGATAATGCTAGCTTAACTGATAAAAATATAACACATATGATACTAGGGATTCCTATTTGGTTTCCTTATTCTTAGAATATGCTACCTCTATACCTGTTACATTAATAGTAGTTCAAGCAGAACCAATTGATCTTACCGTGCACCGGAACCAAAAGTAGAGGGGAAAGCACAAAGGCAATACTCGTATTCAATAGCTTGCATTCGATCGTGCCTAGAAAGGAAATATTTTCATTTAACAGTAAGGGTCTCTTACTCTCTTAAATATGGCATTCAAACTACATGTATGTAGAACTTGTTAGAATTAGTATGCATCGAGCAAATATTCAGAAACATAAAAAAATGTTCAGATTCTTCTTGAAATCTAAATTATTGTTCACATTCTTCTTGAAAAATTTACAATTGGAAATTAAATTATTGTTCATGTTATTCTTAAGACATTTACATGCACATCTATCAGATGGTTAAAATTGATTCCATGGACTATCTTCTGTTATCTTTACTTGATGGAGTACTCTAGAAATAACAAGGCAATTTATGAAGAAGTTTACCTGTGGCCAAGGCATGTTCAAGATCCAATATCAGTTGATACTTCAATAACTTATGAAGTTGTTGATGCTCTTAGATCATTTCTACTCTGTTTCCAAATATGATCCAATACCATTGATCGTATATGCCACTGAGTCAGATTCTCTGTGTTTGTGTTTATTCGTTGTATCCTCAATTAACTTTTCAACTTCTACAAGCATACCCTCTTTGAGGTATGCATCCAACTACATGTTATAGACCCCATTACTGGAGAAGGGGATTGTTCACTCGCCACTATTGTATCATTGTATCTAATTATGAAGTTGAAGAATATGATTGTATATACTAATGAAGTGGAATAATAAATAAGCCTTGCCTTTCTTGAAGTTGGGAGGGCCTTGCTATGGTTTATGTAATGAAGTTCTCAGAACAACTCAATTGAAAGGACTATAAATGAAAGTAGAGTTTTAACAGAGTTATTTTCTGGGTGTATCAGGTTACAGAGGCACTACTTTACTGATTCCCTTGGCTTGGACCTGGCTAGTTACGCCACTAGTTTCCTTTTTTTGGAGCTTGAAAAGGGTTATTCTTTGTTTCCGAATTACTTGAAAAGGATTATCCTTTGAGCAATTACCGAATTACGCCACCAATTTCATTTTTTTGGAGCTTGAAAAGGATTATTCTTTGTTGAAGTTTATGAATTGTGGGTTCTATGTTCAATTTACGATGAAAATGATGAATTTTGTGATCTAATTTTGGTTTCTGATGAAAATAATGAATTCATTGTTTTATTTTTTGATGTTATTTGAATCATTAAAGTTATTTCGCGGTCTTTTCATTTACAAATGCTCGTGAAGAATATGAGCTTCTGTCAAAATGATAAATTTTGAGTTTTGTTTTATGATAGAATTTGAGTCACTATGTTGTTTTCCCATACCGTCTTGTCCAGATACTGGAGGGCCTCTTGCACTTAGTCGACCTTACATAAATAATCCATCACAACATTATACGACATGATTGTTGGCTTGATCTTCTCTAGAATGAATTAAAAAAACATCCAATGCTTTGTGAATCTCCCCTTCCTTGAAAATCCCCCAATCAAACTGAAAAATACTCATTCAGTAAATATGGAACCCCTTTTTCTCATTTCCATATAGAGCTCCTCGACCTGCTGCATAGCACCCCCTTACAGAAACCCTCAATGGTAGTAGCATATGTGGGTGGAAGCACCCCTTGTCACTTCTTCAAAATTTTTGTGAAAAGTCTCATGACCTCCTCATACATATGAAGTCTAAAATGGTCCTTCCTCAAATTATTAAATCTCACATTACTAGGTGTCATTTCAACACCATATATGGGCTTAAGCATGTTGAAGGAGACATCCATGTACATTTTTTTACAGGGTGCTTGAAACTATATTGTATGTGATGATATTGCAGATAACACCAGATTGCTTCATGAAATTAAACAGTGAAACCACATCAGTATGTTCACTTGCTTGGTAGAGGGCATCGAGGATGGAGTTACAGGTAAGGTAAGGTGCTTTCCCGTTTGCAAGCAGAGACCCAATGATAACCAATAATGTTGGCAAGCATTTAGACATATATTGCATAGGTATAAATAATAAAAAGGATATCCAACTAACCAAGAGCATCAAATAGAAATTCTTATGATTATCAAAATGCCCCATTTCCATTCTAGTAACTCACTCAGATCCCATTACATTAGAAGAATGAGATATTTTCCTACCTCTTTCAGTTGACGATCTGATGTCTCAAATCAATTTGTGGATATTTTGCATGTATTTGAGTCAAATATCACTTGATGGCATGTGAATCCTATTGCGATGTTTCCATCTACTATCTTTGGATTTGTTATCTCTTTTTAATGGAATGAAGTCAGTGAGCATCGACACCCATCTAAGGATGAAGAAGAGAAACTGAAAGAGACTGTGCATGAAATACAAGTGTAGCTCCTCACAAAAACTTATAACCAACTCTGAAAACATGATTGATGACACTTTAAAACCTTTCACGCTCACAAGGGTGACCAAAGATTCCAACCAACAATCCCATCCAACCATCCTGATCCGAACAATAGCAATGGTGCCTAATACCATAGATTAATTCAGGTGAGGTGAAGTCCATGAATTACTAGACTAAGTTCAAGTCTGTGAGCTGATAGGTTGGATCTAGGTAGGTGGTAGCATGCATGGCACAAGTAGGGATCTCAAGGTCCTCCCTCCTAGCAATGTTTTCTAGAAGCTCATTGAAAAAATATCTAAGAAGCAGGTGCAATGTTGTAAGTTTGGGGAAATGAACTCAATCACTCAACATTTGGCATCCTTGGCATTACATGAGTAACACGTGGAATCAAACACTGAAGAAGAGTCCAGCATTGGGAGTTGTTTCTTAGCTTCAATAAAGAATAGTACGGGAAAGACAAGGGAATAATAGCTTTAGTGATGAGACTACAAGAGGTGTGTTCCTTCAAATGTATGATCTAAGGGTTAGGGATACATGGTTGGAAAACCATGTGACAATCTACTACCATGTTCACTGGGACTCCTGTTCATTGGGGCCCTTTTAAATTAATTTGGTGGTTCTGCATGCCAGTAGACTCTCACAATCTACATCATACTTTTAGACAAGTATTTTCCTTGTTTTGAATGCCGACTTCATGCACTAATTCACAACCATCATTCTCTTGAAACTTTATCATGAAAAGTAATTAATTTGCAACAATAGTCAATATTGCATTTCTTGGAAAGTCTACATTCCAAGTATTAACATTATTCAAAAAATTATTGCTCATAATTTGTCACGTTGATAGTTTATAGGAAAGTTGGTAGCTTTATTATCAATAGGAATTATACAATAATACATAATAAATACTTTGATCTATTATAATAAATATACTACTCATTCGTTCCGCTCTTACTTAAGGGATTGTTTTGAATGTGCTTCCTATAGCTCAAATGGGTTACTACCACAGTTCATGTTCTTATTTATCTTAACAGACTACTCTAAATAGACAGGTTGCTATTAACGACATATAATAAATATATCTTCAGTTATGAGGGATCTTTATTATTAAGAAGGGCATACCTTGCCAGTTATTGAGATCCCAGCTAGTCATCGAGAAGAAAAATATTTCTACTGTTTGTGAGAATAAAAAATAAACATCCTTTATCTAGTGCCTAGCCATCATACACTGGACAAAAGTTGATATTCCCGGCAGGTTCCTTCAATAGTCTCTTTACTATTGAAAAGATAGTGTTCCTACAATTCTGTTCCTACATTCATATTCTCGCATTCAAGTATTCCTCCATTATAATCCATTCTATAACTGCACAATAATTAGTTCTAGCACTTGTATTTCCAACACTTAATAACCAAATATTAAACCATCGCCGAGCTCCATTGCATCCTCCTATCATGTTCTTTCGAGCACGTCTCTTTCCAGTGCAATACTTATATTATAACTCATCTCTTTGTGATTCCTTACTACAAAATTCCCATTTCAAACTTGAACTAGGTAGATTCCACCAGGACCTATTACTAGTCACAACTGCTAACACGTACTAACGAGATTCCCTTAACAGGAACATCCCACAGGGGCTTATAAACTCCTACAGAAATCTAAAAAAAAAATACGTATACCATATAATTTTCATAATTGAAATCTATGGTGATTACTATTATTGTGCACCCCAACTTGAGGAGTCAGAACCATAGATTATTATACTTGTTATAACTAGATCTTTTTCTTAGTTTATCTGTTCTTTTTGTCCCAATTTTCAACCGTTGGTTTAAAATGATTTTACATTTTATATTGATTTTAAGAATTTTGGACAATCAATAATTTGGGTTGGATTTAATTCTTTTAATGGTTGAATTATTTCATTATTTTAGTTTTAAGGTTTGTCTTTTGGGATTATTAGTTAATATGTACATCTTTAAGTTTTCAAAAAATTATAATAAAAGTTTATTCCAAGTTTTGATTTATAATCTAACTCTCATTTTTGAGTCATTTGTCAAAATATTTTTATGAGGAGATTCCTGTAGCAGCTCTGTTTTTCCTATTTTTTTCATTGTCATTGGGAGTGTTACCACCTAAGTTGTACTTAATGGTTTTATCAAGTGAGCCCGGTGAACCGGACAGGGCTAACTTGTTCAGACTTCAAAAAGACCTTTGGAAGTACTTCTGGGAAGTGCTTGTTGTACTATATCACATGTTCATACCCCATGAGGGAATTGTAATAAATGTTCTAGCATGATAGTGTCTATAAAAGACTCAGTCTCTCAGACTTTATTTGTCAATCCGATCAGCCTAGGGTGTTTTTTTCCCTTGGTTATTATTGGTTGTTGAACAAACGACTGATAATTTCTGAGTTTTTCACTCCATACCTCCAAAGTTGGGGTGGTCGGCTT
>LPNX010041896.1:408140-439834 GCA_001517045.1 Pseudotsuga menziesii
AGAATTTATCCTTAGTAAATTAATAGGGTCTACCCCCCTTGGCTTTGTTAGGAGTTGAGCCTAAACGGAGGAGTCAAGAACAAGGTGACAACCTTGACTCGAGACTTGCCCCCAAGGACACACCGAGTGGCTTGAAGATTTCTGCCACGTGGTCTAGGTGTGTGAAAAGGCGGCAACAGGGAGCATATTACGAGAAGATGGAAACAAATTAAGGAAAAAAAAAAGATATTTTTGTCCACAACAAAATCAGTTACAAAAACCTCTCTCATTTTTGCAATAGCTATTATCATTTGAGAGATTCGAATTCATCTTTGTTGCATATTTTCAGGGTTTGAATTATTTAATAATTTCCTGTTTTAGTCACAAAGTTACAGCATGTATTCCGATCAATTGAAGAGGAATTTGGAAACACCAAGAGAGGTTTTTGTTCAAAACATACTCATTTTAAAAGACCTCTCTCAGTGTTTGCATAGGTGTCTTGGATCGAGAGATATGAAGGAATATTTGAGACCCAAATTTCCCCAAATCCAATTTGCTATTTTTGGGTTAATTATCTTTAAAGATTTTGAGTTATCATTTAACTAATTGATGTAATTGTTTCAAATTTCGACCTAGAAGGTAGTTATGGAACTACTTTACTTTTGTAATGATAAAAGGAAGATAAACATACAGTTTTGTGGTGGGATTTTTCACTTAAGGAGAGGCTTTTGGAGCTTTGATTTCTCAAGCTAGAACTTATAACTCTTATGTAAGTGGATGACTATTATTGATTATATATAAACTGATAAGCCCTTTTTCCTGTCATGATTTTTCATTTTTGATATGGTTGATTGCTCAGTCTACAATTTCATTTCTTGTTTAAAGGTTTATTCATGTAAATGATTGTAGCCTGTGGGTGGAATTAGTATTTCATGTGTAATGTTTATGGCTTATTGGGAGGTGTTTGATCCCTAGTTTATCCAACTTGCATGATTCAGTTCTGTATTAGCTTGTGGATGTTTATTTCCTCCTTGCTGATGAAGTTTTCAACCAAAACCATAAACCAAAACCCTAAAAACATGTTTTACTTAATTTTATTTTATGAGATTGTGTTGGTTTGTTCTTTAGTAGCCTGAGAACGATTTCTGGAATTAACATCTTTGGCACCGTTGCCGAGGATGAAGCTAAAGTATATCTTCCTTGGGATATCATTATTCATATGATTTTGAGAGGTGAACAAAGTCATAAAATATTTTAGACTACAATTTTTCACTGGCGACTCCACGATTAAAGATTCCACTGCAAGGAGAAATTTGTTGATAGAAAATGAAGAAGCCAAATGGAAAGACTGGGTATCAGCTTGTTACTTTACTCCATGAGGTTTTGTTCTTATTCACTAGTTTTTTCCTATCTTTCCCATTGCATGTCAAAATAATTATTTTTTGTTTTTCCTATTCTGATGATCATAAACCTTCAAGTACATATCCCTCTTTGGAAGAAGAAAATATGCATTCTTTTTGTTTTATTGATGTTGATCCTATTCCTTCATGTGAAATACATGTGCAGCATGATATATATATACCCATATCTCTTGAAGCTGATTATTCTGGTAATCTTGTAGAGAATAAAGCTAATATATTACCTTCTACCATCACTGCTGAAAGTTGCGAACATCTTGTTGAACCTCATTTTCAACTCACAGATTTTCAGTCTAAACTCAGACAGAAGATGTTTAAACCTCTTAGGCTGCCATCTCTCTTACATCCTTACCCTTCCTACTTTGTTGAATATCTTCCCCATTTTACTGGAAAAGACCATATTACAACAGAGAAGCGTTTAGAATCTTTTCATAATTTCATTGATAATTTTGAAATCATGCATGAGGATGTTGTCATGAGGTTATTTTCGAAATCCTTTGCTGGAGATGCTGGGTTTTGGTTTCAAAATTTAAAAGCTGATTCAATTGGATCATGGGAAGAGTTACATGATGTCTTTTTGAAGTATTGGGGTAAGAATAAATCTTATAATCAATTTCTTTCTGAATTTTATAGTTTGAAATGAGAGAATGATGAGCCAATTAATAAATTTAATTGGAGGTTTCAAAGTTTTTATATCAGTATACCTCCAGAGATTAGACCTTCGAAAAAACTTGCTATGGTATATTATGTTATGGCTCAAGATTCAGATCTTGTCTTTTTCCTGTTAGAAAGGAAATCATCATCTTTAAGACAATTGCTTGAGGATGCAAAAGGAGTGGAGGAGAACATCCGAGCTCGCAAAATGCTTCGAGATCACACTCATGTTGAAGATATACAAGCTTATGAACAGGAAGAAGAACGTATGTATCATTCATATTTAAGATATTTTTCTTCATCATTTTCAGATTTTCATATGAACAAGGATATAAATGATGCTTGTGTTGATTCTTCATATCAATTTGCTGACTTTTTTTATGATAATATACTTTCAGTGGATTATAGTAGAAATTTCTTAGTTCCTTCTATAACATTATCATGTTATGAAGAAGAAGTTGTTGCTCTTCAACCTCTTACTATTGATATAACAAATAAGTTGCCATTCTTGACTTATGGTCACTTTCAGAATTTTATTTGTTCAAGTTTTGATCAAGGGTTTTATTTAAAGGTCGAGAAACAGTTTGAAAAGCCCTTGGTTTCCATTCTTGATCCAAATTTTAAAAAGAATAGCAATGGAGAGGAAGAGAATGCTTCACTTTATGATAAATATAATGAAGACATTGAAGTTTTAAATCAGAAATTTGATGATCCTATGGCTTCTTGGATGGATTTGTATTTTTCAAAGGTTTCTAATGCTCCAGCTTTTGACATACTTCCTATTTCCAATCATAAGTATTAGCTTCCTACAGACTCTTTATTGGATTTATCACATATTTTGTGGGTTTTCTCAAATAGTAGCATGCATGGAATTATGATTATCATTCAAATGGTTTCTTGGCTTCATTGGAAGTATGATTACACTTGATTGGGTTGTTTCCTCCGATTAGAAGTAGGAGTAAATAGAAGAATAAGCTCACTATACGAGCATGTAGATTCTTTTCAGTATACTGGTTTGTAGCAGTATTTTGTCATTTCAGAGGTATGTGTTCAGAGTTTGAGAAAGTTGCAGAGATTTGGTAAATGACTCCATCACCCAATGGATAAGGCACAAGGTCTACAGGTTCTTAAAGCCTCACAAGGAGGACTTCATCCCGTAGTAAGATCTGAATGTTATAACTAGATCTTGTTCTTAGTTTATCTGTTCTTTTTGTCCTAATTTTCAACCGTTGGTTTAAAATGATTTTATATTTTATGTTGATTTTAAGAATTTTGGACAATCAATAATTTTGGTTGGATTTAATGCTTTTAATGGTTGAATTATTTCATTATTTTAGTTTTAAGGTTTGTATTTTGGGCTTATTAGTTAATATGTACATCTTTAATTTTTCAAAAACTTATAATAAAAGTTTATTCCAAGTTTTGATTTATAATCTAACTCTCATTTTTTAGTCATTTGTCAAAATATTTTCATGAGGAGATTCCTGTAGCAGCTCTGTTTTTCCTGTTTTTGTCATCGTCATTAGGAGCAAATTACGAAGATATGGAAACGAATTCACAAAAACCAAAAGAGGTTTTTGTCCAAAACAGACTCAGCTACAAAAACCTCTCTTAGTGTTGCAACAACTATTATCATTTGAGAGATTCGAATTCATCTTTGTGGCATATTTTCAGGGTTTGAATTATTTAATAATTTCTTGTTTTAGTCACAAATTTGCAGCACATATTCCGATCAATTGAAGAGGAATTTTGAAAAAAAAAAGAGAGATTTTTGCTCATAACATACTCATTTAAAAAAATATCTCTTAGTTTTTACACAGGTGTCTCGGATCGAGAGATATGAAGGCGTCTTTGAGACCCAAATTTCCAAAAATTCGCCAAATTTCCCCAAATCCGATTTGCTATTTTTGGGTTAGTTATCTTTAAAGATTTTGAGTTATCATGTAACTAATTGATGTAATTGTTTCAAATTTAGACCTAGAAGGTAGTTATGGAACTACTTTACTTTTGTAATGATAAAAGGAAGACAAACATATAGTTTTGTGGTGGGATTTTCCACTCAAGGAGAGGCTTTTGGAGCTTTGATTTCTCAAGCTAGCACTTAAAAATATTATGTAAGTGGATGACTGTTATTGATTATATATAAACTGATAAGCCCTTTTACCTGTCATGCTTTTTCATTTCTGATCTAGTTGATTGCTCAGTCTACAATTTCATTTCTTGTTTAAAGGTTTATTCATATAAATGCTTGTAGCCTGTGGGTGGAATTAGTATTTCATGTGTAATGTTTATGGCTTATTGGGAAGTGTTTGATCCCCAGTTTATCCAACTTGCATGATTCAATCCAGTATTATCTTGTGGATGTTTATTTCCTCCTTGCTGATGAAGTTTTCAACCAAAACCATAAACCAAAACCCTAAAAACCTATTTCACTTAATTTTATTTTATGAGATTGTGTTGGCTTGTTCTTTAGTAGTCTGAGAACAATTTCTGGCACTAACAATACCCAAGCCTAAAAAATTGCCTGGAACAAATATAGATACCTATTTTTGTCTTGCAAATCATTTTGTAATCAAATATTTAACCACGTCGAATTTATTAAATTCCTATTTATACCACCAATTGTTCAAGGCATGCTTTCATTAGTAAGGATCTCAAAGGAGTAAGCGCTATCATATTATTCTCATGATTTGAAAAGGAACACAATTCTCAGGGTTTGAACAACAACACATTAACATTGGAAGTTTTTCAAAGCCTTCATGGCAAGGTTTTTACCATCAAAACCATAATGGAAGCTAAGATAACAAGGTTTAACACTAGCTAATAGTCTCTCGATGCATATTAAATATACTCCATTGGACGAGTTCTTCAATGAGTGTTTTTTGTGTTGGCCAAAGTTTAGGTGGATGGTTGTTGTAAACTAATGAAATAGTTTTAATGCCACAATTACAGGGAATACAAGAACTAGAAAATCTTCTCAATTGGTTCACACTAGTTCAGAGTACATTTACTATTAATGATTTAAGCTCATATTTCTCACACCTTGGCAGGGAATTGCTGCTTAGTAGTATAAACCAAAAGGACAAAAGTGATGCAGAGCCACTTGTCGACCTAGAAATTGAAGGATACCATGTTCGACAAGTTGTACTCGACTTCGGCTCATAAGTAAACATTATGATTCACGACACTTGGGAACAATTGGGTAGACCTCGACTATATGAGTCAAGAATATACCTCAAATTAGCCAACCAAGGTTTGATTGAACCTATCAGAGTTTGGAGAAATTTTGATACGACAATAAAAGGAATATTGACCAAAGTCGACTTTGAAATTATTGACCCTAAGGAAGGATCTAGTTCCTTCCCAGCTTTAGTAGGCTGGCCTTGGGGAAGAAAAATGAAAGCATCGATATATTTAGACAAAGAAAGGATAAAACTAAAAGGGAATGGACAGAAAGTCATAGTACCTATCCATCCATCCCAGGGAGAACCTTGGATAGAACCTATTGATGAAGAAGTCAACATCCAACAATTATATTAAATACAAAATAATGGAGACTACACAGAACCCAATGTCTATGGTGAAATTCACTTAGGCAATCAAGATTCAGTAGGATACAACTCTGATGTAGAATTATATGATTGGGAAGTAAAAAACTATGAGACACAAGCAAGAGGTTCGTGGACCATTCAAACAGTGAAGAAGAAAACAGTCCAACAATGTTTCTTAGTTTCCATCATCCCAAAAATATTTGAAAAGAAAAGCAGGGAATACGCTACCTTAAAACCAACAAATGTAAGTATCAAACAAATCCCAAGATACAAAGAAAGAGAATCACCAGTTATGCATATAGAACAAGTATCTAAAAACATTGGTGAACATGGCCTACTACAGAGCCTAGTAGAAACCTTCATAGGACAAGATGCTAGATGGTGGGATACCCATCAATCAAGATTATAGACATGGACAACATATTCAACTTAATTTGTAGAAAGATTCATAGGAAAAAGGATAACCAATCAATCCCAAATACCTATCTTTGTCTAAGGGAAGGACCCAGAAGAACACATAAGAACATGCGAAAAAGAGTGGAAAAGACTTGGGTATAAAGACGAACGTACATGGCCACACCTTTTTCCATCGACGCTATCTGACTTACCAAACAAATGGTACAAAATGGAAGAAGCACGGGGTGAAACATTTCAATGGCATGAACTTATAGAGAACTTCATCAAAGACTTCAGCTTTATACCACAAAATGAAAATTTAGTCGAAACTACAAAACAAATCAAGGTGTTTATATAACCGACCGAGAACAACACCCTAACACAAAATTATGACCGACCGACAATAAAATGTAATAACACACAAACCAAGACAATATCAAAGTCAACAAGGATACAAATGGATAATGAAAAATCTGAAAAGGAAAATCTTTTGATGGAAATCATACCATTCAGAAACAACAAAACAAATTCGCACAGTACTTAATGTCGAGACATCCAACAAAGAAGATACCGATTGAATGACTGCAGCATAATTTCCTCCTACATTTTCACAGTTTCAAGAAGGGAGCTGGCCAATCAATGAAACCAAAGCACCAGAATGGTTATATTCCAAAGTGAAAACTAAGGAATTTGACATATCAAATGATGATCGACAAAAAATGGCAAAACTTGGCGATTACTGGAGTGAAGAACAAACAATTGAAATAGTAAACTTACTAAAAGAATTCTAGGATGTATTTTCTAGAGACTACAAATATCTCAAAGGTCTAGTCCATGAAATGGGTGAAATGAAGATCGACATTAAAAATGATGTCCAACTTGTAAAAAAGAGGCCATATAAATTATCCCATAAATACAAAGAGATAGTCAAGAAAGAGATTGATAATATGCTTGCAGCAGGAATTATCTACCCCATTGACCAATCAGAATGGGAAAGTCCAATGGTTTTTCAACCAAAGAAAAACGACCCGACAAAGCTAAGGATCTATGTCGACTTCAGAGAATTAAACAAAGTCACCTTATTAGACCCATTCCCAACACCCTATGCAGATGAAATCCTAAATGAAGTCGTAGGACATGAATGCTACTCATTTACAGACGGATTCTCAGGTTACAACCAAGTATCAATAGCCAAAAGAGACTAGAAAAAGACAAAATTCGTATGTGAATTCGGATCATTTGCCTACAGAGTTATGCCTTTTGGTCTAAAAAACGCACCTATAGTATTTTCAAGAATTGTGGTCAAAACATTTCAAGAATATATCTACAAAACAATGGCAGTATATTTCGATGATTGGACAATACACTCTATGCTTAAAGATCACTGCAAATGGCTAAGGCTCATGTTGGAACAATGGCGACAAATCCAGCTATCTCTGAACATAAGGAAATGCATATTCCTAACTCCTATAGAGATACTGTTAGGACACATTGTATAAAAAGAAAGCATCAAGGTCAACTTTGCAAAAATAAAAATTATCCTCGACCTAAAACCACCAGTGAACCCAAAACAAGTCAGGGTACTACTTGGTCAAATAGGATATTAGAAGAAAATTCATAAGATACTATTCAGATATGACCTATCCATTGGAAGAACTATTAAGAGAAGATCAGGAGTTCGACTGAACAGATGAATGTAACATATCATTTGAAACACTAAAAAGGAAGCTACTTGAGGTACCCATTCTAAGGTTCCCAAATTGGTCGATCAAATTCCACATGCACATCGACGCATCATGCCTAGCAATAGGAGCAATATTAACACAACCAGGGGACGACGGAATGGATTATCCCAAAGTTTACAGCAGCAAAAAACTAAATAAAGTAGAAATAAACTATTTGAAAACAAAGAGAGAAGAATTAGGAATGGTTTTTGCACTACAAAAGTATCGACATTACCTATTGTTACCACCTAAGTTGTACTTAGTGGTTTTTATTAAGTGAGCCTGGTGAACCGGATAGGGTTAACTTGTTCGGACTGCAAAAGACCTTTGGAAGTACTTCTAGGAAGTGCTTGTTGTACTATATCACATGTTCATACCCCAACTTAGTGGTTTTTATTAAGTGAGCCTGGTGAACCGGACAGGGTTAACTTGTTCGGACTGCAAAAGACCTTTGGAAGTACTTCTAGGAAGTGCTTGTTGTACTATATCGCATGTTCATACCCCATGGGGGAATTGTAATAAATGTTCTACCATGATAGTGTCTGTAAAAGACTCGGTCTCTTAGACTTAATTTGTCAATCCGATCAGCCCAGGGTGTTTTTTCCCTTCGTTATTATTGGTTGTTGAATAAACGACTGATAATTTCTGAGTTTTTCACTCCATACCTCCAAAGTTGGGGTGGCCGGCTTGGTATTTAGGACTATTGAGGTTATTAGAGTCTATGTGTCAATGTATAAACATGCTAGACATCTTTTTTGAGTCATATGAACATGTCTAAGTCCCCCTAGGTGTTTTTCAATTTTTCAATTTTTTAGTTTTTTTAGTGTTTTTTATTAAAATTTAATTTTTCCAAAACCTAGGGTATTTTTTAATAGTTTAATTGGAAAAATTGATTTTGTAATAAAAGTGGGCCAAATAATCGGTTTCAGTCATGTAGGTGCTCATTTTCAAGCTAAGAGAACCATGTAAACCCATGGACCCACTATTTCCTAAGTTTTGAGTGATCTTCCATCACTCAGGTCAGAAAGCCCCAAAAATCAATTATTGATTATTTTAATTAATAAATTAATGAATAATGGAGCAAATCCAAAATCAATAAATCAGTGGATACTCAACCGATTTGACTGAAATCAATCAGACCTGGAGCATATTGTCTGGATCTCACAAACCCTTTACTGAAGAAGGGAATCAAATCAGATCTAGAGTTGATCTATAGCTATCTTCATGGGGAATTGTGCCCTCTCTCTCTCCTCCACACGTGTGGACTCTCTTGGATGCTTTATGGGCCAATGTGTTGGTGTATGGGTTGATGTGTTAGCTCAATCAAGCCCCTGGTTGACAAGTGGGGTCAGTGCAGCTTCAGTTGTGCATTGATGGACTCTCCATCAGTTGATTTCACTTGATTCCATGAGGAATTGTACCCCCCCTGGGCTAGATGGCTTGTAATTTGTATATATCCAGGCACAACCTCCTCTTCCAAGCTAGTTAGAACTGGGATTGAGGTGCTACTGCTATTGTAACTCTGTAATTCTTCATTTGAAATAAAGAAAATATTTGGAGGCAATACGGTGTGGTGCCATTGCATGTGTGGATGATTATTGCCATTTTTTTACTGAGGTAACCTGTATCTGTGGTCATTTTTTTGCTAATTTCTTGTAGATCTATGGTTAAGATTGGTAATTAGCTTATTACAATCTTGATAGGAAAGGTGTTGTTCAATAATTTTATTGACTATCACTCTCCTTGGATGCATGTTTAGAGATCTATATTTAGCATGTCCTATAATCTTATATGCATGTTATCTTGAATCTCTTTGTATGTACTAATCGGATCTCACAAGTTACTTGGCAAGTTCTTTGATTTCAGTTGAGTTGCAGGTTCATACTTTGGAGAGGATGCTGATCTAGTTTTCTTCTTCATTCTCCTCAAAACATTTCAAAGGCATAGTCCCTTGAAATTCCACCTGAAAGCTCTACTGCGGATCTTCAAGGAAACCAACACTTTTCTCCTCTTCTTCCTCCCTCAAAATCAACACTTTACCCAGTTACTTGGTTCAGTTCATAGCTGTGATTTCATTTGGATCTGTTTCATCAAATTAAAATATACATAGATCTGATATTTCATATCTCATAACCTAGATCTTGCACTTAAAAATGTTTCATAAGCATTCTAGATCTAGCTGTAGGGAAATCGTCTTTTTTGCATGAAAATTTAAAGGAAACTTGTAGATCTCATGCATTAGATTTCCTTTCACTGTTATAAAATTCAATATTCTACAATTTCAGTGCATTCAAGTTTGCTGCACAAACAGCAAGCCAAGATCCCAAGGAAAGCTTGCTTTCCTTGGTTCGTTTTCTGCCTGTTTAGCTAGTTTTAACTTCATTTTTTGTGAGATAAGGTAGGCTGATCCAAAGGTACTCTTAAAGTTATTTTGGGAATTTTTTATTCTAATATGCTCACTTTATTTTCTCATGTATGACAGAAAATAAAGGAAGATTCCATCCGAAGTGGCCTCCGGAGCGTTCAAATCCCCCCAAGGGTCTCCCTTTTCACCAAAAAACTCAAATTTTTTCCCAAAGTTGTAAAATATTGGTTTCAGCCTGTATAAGGACCAAGAATTTTATGATATATCATTTCTATGATATTGTAACCATTAATAAATAAAATCATTTCTATAATAGGCTCTTTCGAGTCCATTCCCTATCCCCCCTGGGGGGATTTGTGTCGGTGCCTTTTTCGTCGATTGTTGTTTATTTGTTTTTTACTAGAATTGATATAATTTGTAGGGTAGTATGCTTGATTTTGTTATTAATTCCATACTCCATATCTTACATTACAAAGTAATTGTAATACTTACCCCATGATTTCCCGATTGACCCGAAAAGGGAAAGAGATTCGTGGTAGGATTAATTAAGAAACTAGAACTGTGTATCTGTTTGATTTTTTCCATAATTTTTTTATCAGAAACTTTAAAATTAACCCCTCCTCGATTCCCCGATTGAGATCCACTTGGATCGAAAGAGGTTCTTGGAGGCTTTTCTTTTAAACAAGAACATCCAGTTTAAAACTTACTAAAATTGACAAGACTCCAATGTGTATGCTCTGCACTTGGCTGCGGTGTTGGGGCGCGCACCCTAATGGTCCTTAAGATGGGTAACTCTACAAATTTATGGGATTTGTAAGCGGAGCTATGACTCAAACTAGTATTAGGGGTGTCAGGGTTGAGTAAAAACCTTCTTTTGTAATAAACCCATGGTTTAAATCCAAGGTTTAGGGTTCGGGGTGCCCATGGTTTAAGTCCATGGTTCTGTAATAAGTGCACTATAAATAAGCACTCTTGTAACGAAATCAGGTTAGGCTTTTTGATGTAATAAGAATTGATGCGAAGCTAAGAATATTTTGTAAGAGAAGTTTAAGTCCTAGCTGTGTGCGTGGACAACCTCTACAGCTGTGTGTGCAGAGGGTTTTTGGGTGATTAAGGAAATCTGCAGCTGTGTGCGCAGAGGCCTGCAACTATGTGCACAGCTTTAAGGACTTGAAAGGATCTGCAGCTGAGTGTGCAGATCATAACTGTGATTTTAATAAAGAGTTGAATAAAACACAGTTCTGTGGACGTAACCCCTACACTAGGGGTGAACCACGTTATATCTGGTGTTGTGGTTCTTTGTGTGGTTTTTGTTATGTTCTTTCATGCATTAATAAATATATATCTGATAAATAATATCACTGCTAACTAAATAACTTCGCTGTGAATTCCCAGTAAAGGGTTATGCAAGTCATTTTCTGTTTATTTAGCTGCGAAGTTATATATGTGAATATTGAATCTCTGTGTATATGAATATAAGTTGTTAAAGGATAAGGTACAGTAATATCCCTCTTCTGCTTGCAGAAACCTGATTCTACGGCATCCCATAGCTGTTTCGGGTGAGACTGCAATCTGCTCACAGATTGTTTCCGAAAGGGCCAACACTGTGGGACTTTTGTTGGTACGAAGTTAATGGTATAAAGCCCGGGTTTGCCCTATAGCCCAACAAATTGGTTATGTTGCCAATTGAACTCAGTATTTGCTCAAGAGGGGTTTACGTCGTACCTTGAGGGTTATGTTCTGGAGACCCTCTGTGAAATAAATCGGTGATTGGCTTGATGAGACTGATCTAAAATTCGCTGAGCAAGAGAACAAAGATATGCATCGTAGTGCAAACAACTTTTTACAAAGGTATGTTTTTTGTGATGTTTATGAAGTTTTCTTTGGTAGTATCCACATAGAGTTACACCAGTGGTTATCCAGGTTAACAGAGAGAAGGAAAAAATTCCAAGAATGTCAGTTTCCTGATTGGACCCCCGCAAGAATTAATATACTGAAAAGGGTGAACAACGAGATATCCCGCGCTGTTGATTTTTGGACCCGCGCTGTTGATTTTTGGACAACGCGGACCCTCGAAGCATTTGTGATGGAGTTCGCCATCGACACGAGTACTTCCTTTAGTGAAGCCGAGCGACAGTTTTTCAAAGGACCAAGGGGTAAGTTTTTGAATTCATTTAGTTTGAGAATTAAAATGCTACTAGTTGAAAAAGGTATATTGCTAATTGAATCAGACTGTTAGATTTCGTGTTACTAACCTATGTTTGCAAGTGAAAATACCTTCGACAAGAAAAGTGGTTTGCTGCAAAGTGGCAAAAGGTACAAGAGAGATTTTAGATCCTATTCCCAGGGTCAGCATACCGAGTATTCCCCTGTAAATCCCGCAGATTCAGAACCCGAAGAAACCCCTTCTGTTGCAAACCCTCTTGTAACCCCGTAGCGAAGACCTATTATCTCTGAGAACCCGTCGCAGTCTGAGAGTCACCCTAGCCCAAGTATTCCTATTGTAGGTCAATCTACCCCAGTAAATTCCCCCGTGCCTACTTCCAGTCCCCCTCCAACCCCCCCTAGATCCACTATGGCCCACATGCATGATGACATTAAGCTACCTGTTTTCAAAGGAACTGGTTCAGAGGATCCAGAATAGTTCTGGTTTTTATGTGAAGCAGTGTGGACTGCTAAGACCATTACGGATCAAGATACAAAAAGAGCGCAGCTGGTTACTTCATTCAGAGACTGTGCTCTGACCTGGTTCATGAAGTTTTCCAGCACTCAAACCCATGCATTGGCTGATATAAAAGCAACAATGATAAAGGAATTTAAGAAGCCAAAATCAGAGTCGCAGTGTATCACTGAGTTAAAAGAGATTCAGCAGAGGTGCGGTGAATCAGTGTGGGATTTTGATCAACGATTCAAAGTTCTACTTGATCAAGTCAGTTTCCCCATTGGGCCTGCATAGCATAAAGAGTGGTTCATTGCAGCGTTGCTACCGCATATCAGAACTCCACTCATGCAGTAGAAGGTTGTCGATCAGCAGGAGGCTCTGGAAATCACGATGAAACTTGAAACCGTTCCTGTCGAAGATAATTCTGGTATTGCTCAAATCCAGGCGCAGTTGGCAGCGATGGCTCTGGAGCTTCGCGATATGAAGAAAGGAAAAAATGGTCGTGAAGAGGTTTGGTGTACACAATGTCAAACAGAAGGTCTCGACAAGGAACCGTGTCGTGTGGTAAGAAACTACCTAAATACTGGTGCGCCAAACCCGTTCAACCCTACTGTTCTATATTACGAGATCTGTCAGACAACTGGCCAACATCGACCTGAGTACTGCTATCTTCTACAGAGGTATGTGCAAGTCCCTAAGAACCCTTATTGCAAGTTCTGTAAATCGGTGGGACACAATGAAGATGAGTGTCGCATCTTTGACCTCATGAGAGAATGGACTTACGATGTTTATCGGGTACAAAATGAGGGACAAAGCAATGATGGTTATGGTTACCGCGGTGGTGCATCAGGTAGAGGTGCTTTTGGAGGTCGCGTTCGAGGTGGTATGATCAAAAGAGGAAGAGTCCAGGTTGTGTGTTACAACTATAACCAGGCCGAGCATCTAGCGAGATACTGTCGGAACCCCACTATGACATGTCGATATTGCCAAGCCATAGATCATGTGATCGAGCGGTGCCCGCAGTTGCTAGCTAAGATTCAGGAAAGAACCAATGCCCCTACTCAGAATCTTCAGATGATTTTCGTCAAGCAGAGACCTACCCCAGCCATTCATGTTGTTACTTGGAGTGGAGCTACGATGGAAGTACAGACTAAGGAGCAACAGCCTTACGAGACTTGGGTTCGTAAGGCCCCAGCGAAAGTCCCAGCATTTGATATCGAAAGAGAAAGAGAGACATTCATGGAAGCCAAGAAATATTTTGCTGATCCTAGCACATTAGTAGCACCTGCGCAACAACATCAGCAGCAGTTGCAGCCGCACAAAGCTCTGACGGACAAAGTAAGTACACTAGCCTCCTTTTTACAGAGTTGTCTAAAGCTCCTACGAAATCAGAATGCTTTAAGTGAGCTGCAGAAAGTTATTGCTTCCTGTGAACCTCAGCAAAGTACTGGTCAGGCAAAAGCTGTTAATAGAGTCAGAAGAACTGGCAGGGAAATGAGATTAAATGCTCAGATAGGAGAGTATGATATGGCTGATGTTATCTTGGACCTAGGATCAGAGGTAAATGTCTTAACTAAGCAAACTTGGGAAAAAATGGGAAAACCTACCCTTGATTGGTCACCAATACAGTTGAGATTAGCCAATCAGTAGAAGATTGTGCCCCTAGGACGGTTCCCTAATGTCCCAGTAGATATTGATGGTGTCTGTACTGTAGCAGACTTCAAAGTTATTGAGATCATTGATGACAACAAACCCTATCCATCCTTTCTAGGAATTGAATGGGAAATGGAAAATGCGGCAGTCATTAACCTTAAGAAGAGACAGATGACTTTCAAAGGGAAAGATTTGCGAGTCATAGTCCCACTAGACCCCTCACAAGGAGAGAGATACACAGAGACAGTAAAAGATGAAGACTCGGATGGTTTGGATCACATCTACAATATCACAGCTAAGGAGGAAGATTATGTTGATCCTACTGCCGAAGGTATCATGGATTGGCAGTGCAACAGCCCCTGTATGACGGATTCAGATGATGGGTTAGGAAAACTGGTAGAACAGACTTTATGAGCTGCATGGACATAGATGTGCCAGAATTACCAAGTCTCTCAGATGGCTTGGTGCATAGACACGACCCTTACCTGTTTTTGATGGTTCGACAGACCCAGAATAGTTTATTGTGCAATTCTCAGAACAGGTACCAGACTCATAGAAAATGGAGACTCTGGATTCAGCATTCAGAGCCACAGCAGCCAGATGGTGGAATGGTCACAAGAAGTACATTCATAGTTGGGAAGCATGCTAGAAGTACCTTTACCTAAGATTTAGGGACCAACCTCAGGTGGTCCGAAGCAGGTTTAATGGTAAGACTAGTCCTTAGGGACATTTGGAGCAATGCTATGAGGCATGGAAGCATGTACCTCATGAAGAATGGGTACATAGGTTTGTGCATACCCTGGAACCCATAAAAAAGAATTGGTATCTGGAGGTCAAGCTTTGCCATGGTACTATAAGTTGGAATTGTCTTGTTGATAGTTTTATGCTGACATTCTCTATTGATGAGGTTTCTCCTTCTTTGGACGTAGCTGCTAGATTGATTCATACTAAAGTATTTGATGATCAAGAAATCGTAGAATATCAACCTGATTGGAAGGTACAGGAAGCCAATGTAGTAGAATGTTATAACCTCACAATTGACGAGGATGACGATCCGCGCAACATTAATATTCCTGAGTCAGAAGGACACTGCGAATTGCATGGACCAGCAGTAGAAGCACTTGAAGTAACTCAACCCCTGAAGATGCGGACCGTCAACATTGGGTCAGAAGAAAACCCTAAGTATGCTACCATTGGAGATTATTGGGATGACGAAATGGTAAGCAAGGTGACCCAACTTCTCCATGAATATCAGTATCTCTTTCCGATGAAGTTCTCAGAGATGAAAGGTATCCTTGGGGATACAGGAGTGATAAAGATCCCGTTGAAACCTGATGCAAAGCCTGTGAAACAGCGCCGTTACAGGCTTAACCCTAAGTATAAGGAAAAAGTCTGAATGGAGCTAGATAATATGCTTGCTGCAGGAATCATTGAGCCTGTTGAAGAATCTAAATGGGTCAATCCTATGGTGGTGTAAGAAAAGAAGACTAAGGGAGAGATCAAAATTTGTGTCGATCTGAGGAAGTTGAATGATGCCTGTTTGCATGATCCTTTCCCCACTCCCTTTACAGATGAAGTTTTAGATAATGTGGGAGGTCAAGAAGTGTACTCTTTTACTGATGGATTTTCAGGTTACCATCAGATTCGAATTTCTCCAGAGGATCGACATAAGCCAACCTTCGCTACGGAAATGGGATCCTTCTAGTATACAGTTATGCCTTTTGGATTGAAGAATGCACCTGCCATGTTTTCTAGAGTAGTCATCTCTGCTTTTAAGGAATTCATACATAAATTATTAGAAGTTTATTTTGATGATTGGACTATCTTCGGGTTAGTAAAAGACCACATAGCTAGTCTAAGACTTATGTTGGATAAATGTAGACAACATCAGATTTCCTTGAACTTGAAATAGTGTATCTTCTGTGCCCCTTTTGGAATTTTTCTCGGTCACATTGTCTGTAAGCAAGGACTAATGATGGATCCTGCGAAGATAGCCATTATCGTGAACCTTCCACCTCTGAAGTCTATCAAACAACTGCACACTACGCTTGGTCATACTTGTTATTACAGGAAATTTATTAAAGGATATGCTCAGATAACAGCCCCTATGGAAAAGCAGTTGAAGAAAGATATTAAGTTCGAGTGGACACCTGAGTGTCAAGCAAGCTTGGATATTTTGAAGGAAAAGCAGGTAACTGCTCCTATCTTAGTATTTCCTGACTGGAATAAGGAATTTCATGCGCATGTCGATGCATCCTCCATTGCTTTGGGTATAATATTGGCCTAGTCGGGTGAAGGTAATGTTGATCACTCCATCTCTTTTGCAAGTAGGAAATTATCCACAGCAGATAAAAATTATACTACGACAGAATGAGAAGGTCTAGCTATGGTGTATGCATTGCAGAAGTTTCAACATTATCTGTTAGGATCCCATTTTAAGATGTTTACTGACCATTCTGCTTTGAATTATTTGGTTAACAATCCTATGCTAGGTGGAAGGATATGCAGATGTATGATTCTATTTCAGGAATATGACTTTGAGATCATAGTCAAACCAGGAAGACTGAATCTAGGTCTTGACCACTTGTCGAGGCTCGAGTCAGGAGAAGAACCTATCAGCCTGGACGATGGTCTTCCTGACGCCCAGTTGTTTGCCATCCAAATGGTTGATGAATACTTTCAGGATATTGTTCAGTATTTGTCTACAAGTTTTCCACCCACCGAGATGACAACACAGTAGAAGAAGTAGCTGGTGGTTCGAGTAGCTGACTTTACCTTAATAGCAGGACAACTATATAAGATGGGACCAGATGAAATACTGCGCAGATGTGTCCTAGAGCATGAAAAGCCATTAATTTTGGCTGAGGCACATTCTGGGGTAGCAGGAGGTCATTACATAGGAAAAACTACAGCACAAAATATTCTGACAGCTGGATTGTGGTGGCCTACAATTCATAAGGATGCAAGAGAATATTGCCACAGCTGCAACATTTGTCAGAGGAGAGGAAAACCATCCAGGAGGGATGAGATGCCTCTAGTTCCACAGGTAACTTTACAATCCTTTGATAAATGGGCTATTGATTTTGTTGGACCTATCAATCCCCCTACAAGGAAATATGGAGCAAGATACATTATTACAGCAACTGACTACCTTAGTCGTTGGGTCGAAGCTCAACCAGTCAAGACCTATAGTGCTGCTACAGTTGTGAAGTTTATTTTCGATAACATCTTGACAAGATTTGGGTGTCCTAGAATTCTTATGAGCGATCAAGGATCACATTTCTTAAATAAGACTATTGAAGTATTGACTGAAGAATTTCAAGTATATCATCAGAAGAGTACTGCCTATCATCCTCAAGCAAATGGAATTGTCGAAGCCTTTAACAAGATCCTTGAACATGCTCTGATGAAGGTTTGCAATGCCAATAGAAATGATTGGGACCTTATAATTCTAGTAGTACTATGGGCCTACAGAACCACCTGCAAGAAGTTGACAGGCCATACACCTTTTAGGTTGGTTATGGACAAGAAGCAGTCATGACCATGGAGTACATTGTACCTAGACTCAGAATATCTACTTTTACAGAGATGGATGACCCAGATATGATGAAAGAAAGGCTGACAAAGATACTAGAACTTAAAGAGGACAGATTCATTGCAGGGTTCCAGCAGCAAGTTCAGAAAGATAGAGAAAAAGCATGGCATGATAGACACATCAAGAAGAAGCAGTTATAGCAGGGTGATCTTATGCTCCTATATGATAGCAAATTCATGAAATTCCCAGGTAAGTTCAAGACAAATTGGAAAGGACCATATACAGTGCAGAAAGTTACTGATGGTGGTGCAGTCCAATTAGCTAAATTGAATGGAGAAATTTTACCTTCTATGGTGAATGGAAGTAGGTTAAAGAAGTACAGGGACAAACCGGGACCCCTTGATTAGGAGTAATAGCATGAAGGATAGTCTAAGTACCAAGAATAGTTGAAATTGGGTACTAGACTATAATGAAGCTATTCTCAAAGCTACGAAGTGTTGAAGACTGTCAAAACCTGAAGGTTGAAGTTTGGTTGTCGTATAGGTCAGGACGGGTCAAAGGTGCATATTGTGTCGAAGGTTCCTGTCAAGGCAAAGCTGAAGTTAGTAGTTATGTTGGAGATTAAAGGTGTGTCACAGCCTAAAAAGTGACGGATGGGACAAACTACACTTGGAAACGCCGGCACGAGAACTGCCCTAACTGTCTGCAATAATGAGATTTTGGGAAAATTCGGTGCCGTGTGGACAGGATTTCTGCCACTCCATCAGATTCAGCATCATTAATGCACCATGATCACAGATTTTGTTCCAGGATTCTATAAGAAGCCACATTATCCTGCGACTCCTGCATTGCGCACGTCTTTGAGTTTCTTCAGTTAGCACTATGTCGAATGACCGTGAAGTCCAGAAGTTATTACAAGTGGTCAGGGAGAGAGGTCTGCTGAACCTCCTAAGTAATCCACCTGGGCAGCCATGCTTGACCAAAGCACAAAGAAAGGCAGAAGTTCACTCTAAGGGGTCGGAAGAAAGGCAGAAGTGCGCTCTAAGCCGCATAAAGAACAGCACCGGTCTTCATAGACAAACTCTGAAACATCCCAAGATGTATCCTTCTGGTTTGGCAGAACCACGGTGGATGTTTGTCTTATGCACCTTGACACACAATTCTGGGGACCCTAAGTTGTGGATGGTCAAATGTTTGGAAAGAAGATCGAAGGATGGGGTCGCTGATAGATCTAGAAGTCCTTAGCCAACATATTACGAAGGAAAAGAACAAGCAACCAACAACCGCATGTATGGCTTCAGCAAGCAGCACACTATGTTTTGCCAACAAGATTCTACTACCAGAAAAGCAGCTGAGTGTGTCGGGATGGGCCACTGGTGAGTCTTAGGGGCCTGTTGGGGTGCGCACCCTAACGGTCCTTAAGATGGGTAACTCCATGAAGTTACGAGAGTTGTAAGCTGATATATGACTCAAAATAGTCTTAGGGGTGTCAGGGTTGAGTAAAAACCTTCTTTTGTAATAAACCCATGGTTTAAATCCAGGGTTTAGGGTTCGGGGTGCCCATGTTTTAAGTCCATGGTTCTGTAATAAGTGCACTATAAATAAGCACTCTTGTAATGAAATCAGGTTAGGATTTTTGATGTAAGAAGAGTTAATGCGAAGCTAAGGCTATTTTGTAAGAGAAGGTCAAGTCCCAGCTGTGTGCGTGGACAACCTCTGCAGTTGTGTACGCAGAGGGTTTTTGGGTGATTAAGGAAATCTGCAGCTGTGTACGCAGAGGGTTTTTGGGTGATTAAGGAAATCTGCAGCTGTGTACGCAGAGGCCTGCAGCTATGTGCATGGATTTAAGGACTTGAAAGGATCTGCAGCTGAGTGTGCAGATCAGAACTGTGATTTTAGTAAAGAGTTGAATAAAACACAGTTCTGTGGATGTAATCCCTACACTGGGGGTGAACCACGTTATATCCGAGTGTTGTGGTTCTTTGTGCTATTTCTATTATGTTCTTTCATGCATTAATAAATATATATCTGATAAATAAGATCACTGCTAACTAAATAACTTCGCTGTGAATTCCCAGTAAAGGGTTATGCAAGTCATTGTCTGTTTATTTAGCTGCAAAGTTATATATGTGAATATTGAATCTCTATGTATATGAATATAAGTTTTTAAAGGATAAGGTAAAGTAATATCCCTCTTCTGCTTGCAGAAACCTGATTCTGTGGCATCCCATAGCTATTTCATGTGAGACTGCAATCTGCTCGCAAATTGTTGCCGAAAGGGCCAACACTGTGGGTCTTTTGTTGGTACGAAGTTAATGGTATAAAGCCCGGGTCTTCCCTATAGCCCAACATACGTTTCATCCAATCAATCAAGCTGTATCAAAAGTACTTGGGTGACTAGTATAATTAGGACTCATTCTCCCCAACTGACAAACCATTAGGTGAAAATCCAACACCTAGATCAAACCTCTACGGTGGCAAAATACCCAAAGGAAGTGGGAAATTCTAAAAAGTGACCTCAGGGCACCGATCTCTGTCACACCCTAACGGGTGCATTACGAACAATAGCCCCAGAGACTCCATTTCAGCCCACATATTCCTTGCGGGTAGCCGTAAAGGTTTAGTTTTGGACATACTCCAAGTACTCTCGAGTATATCTGGAGTCCCCCTTTGCCTAATTTAATCAACTCATACTTCAAATTTAACTTAAAACATACCAAGATGCAATGACAAAACATTCACTCCAAGCACATGCGAGCACATCGATCTTATTGATTTGACTCCATTTTAAGGCACTGGTCATTTTTGCTTCATATATACATTGTGTATCAGCTTTGTGCTTTCGTGTGTTTATTTTTGTATCTCGTCATCTTTAATTGTCTATAGTTAAAATATTCAAACTCCTAAGTAACTGATTCAGTTTAACATCATCACACTAAGAAATCATCCTTAGTAACTTAATAGGGTCTACCCCCCTTGGCTTCGTTAGGAGTTGAGCCTAAACGGAGGAGTCAAGAACAAGGTGATAGCCTTGACTCGAGACTTGCCCCCAAGGACACACCGAGTGGCTTGAATATTTCTGCCACATGATCTAGGTGTGTGAAAATGTGGCAACACTTTTTGGCGCCGTTGCCGAGGATAAATCTTTTTATTCCTGAGTACGACTTAGCTTAACTTTTTTCTAAATAACTAAAAAGATAAAAAACTTTTGATTGATCTAGTCTTTAAAAAACATAAAAATTAAAACTTGATCCATCTAGCAACTCCACTGTCTAACACCCCTTCAAGAATTTCTACCCAAAGAAACCATCGACAATTATCCAATCCTCTCCTTGATCCCGAAAGGTTTATTAGGGAAATATTGAATAGGCATACTTCTCATAGAAACCTTGAAGATTTAGGAGACCAATCTCTCTCAGATATCCATCACATATTTGTAGAGAGTCATACTTTCCAATCTCAAGAAATGACGGAGTTTTACAAACCCCTTGAATTTTCTTAGATAGCAGGTGCTGCTCATAACATTCTGAATGATGCTATCAAGAAGCTCCCCAGGTTCGAAAGAAATAATGCTACCACTGCCAAGACTCATCTCTGAAATTTTGAAAGGCACCTAGTCAGATACTGCGATAATGTTGCCTCTAACCATGAAGATATCAAAATGAAGCTCTTTGCTTTATCCTTAGAGGATGCTGCTGCGGAGTGGTATGCCGACCTTGGTGATGATTCATATAAAACCATTAATGAATTCCTAGAATGTTTTAAAAAGAAATTGGGGGAAAATAAAGAACCAAGACATTTGCTTACTGCCCTTCATAATATAAAGAAGATGGAGAATGAAACCATGGATGAATTTAATACTAAGTTCAGGCATGTGGTTGTGGACCTCCCTAGAAACATCAAGCCAAGGGATGCCTCCATCTTGATATCCTACATCGAAGCTTTCACTGGTGATTTGAGATACCAATTAAGGGATAAAGATCTGGTCGATCTAAAAACTGCTCAAGATCTGGCCGAGAAAATAGAAAGGAATATGCAATCTTCGGGCAAATCCAACATTCCAGGTTACACTAGGGGAAACAATTTGTACAACAAAGAAAAGGGAAAGGAAATTGAATTGGAGGAAAAGGCAACCTCTAAATACCCCATGGAAAAGGTAACTAGCCTATTGGAAAAATTCATGACAAGCCAATTTGAGCAATTGAATAAAATTCAGAACAGAATAGTTACATTGGAGAGAAATAATTGGCCTAGGAATTTTCAACCAAAACAGAATCAAGTATATCAAAGGAAGTTTCCTCAGCAAGAGCCTAGGATTCCAAACCAGTTAGACTTAACTAACCTGGTAGATGAAGTAATTCCATGGTGCAGACCTTGTGAGCAATTCCACCCAGAAAGTACTTGCTACATAGCAAACGAGGTTATAGAACATGGGATGGCGGAGGTCAGTAATCAGGAAACAACATCAGACGAGTCTGATCATATATACATGGTAGGCCAAGCCTACCCTTTGTCACCATCTAAACAGTACAATCCTGAGGATGAAACCATTTTAGAATCTTATAGTGAAACTTATGGTGAAAACTGTAATATACATGATGGGACTCCTATGTGTTCTCCATATAATGATGACAGTCTAGAAGGTTTGCTACCTTGTGACCTTTTCTCTAAAGAAGATGAGTATGAAAATGAGGACAAGTATAGGTTGGAGCATGATACAAGTGACGAATACTCCCTTATCCCTGACAAAGATGTTGTTGAGGAGTCCTGGACATTCATGGAAAATCCAGTCTATGACATGAATAAAGAGGAAAATAATGAACCAGAAACTTTTGATGGTTTTGTTGATTTTTCTGTCTATGGCATATCTAAAGAAGAGAGCATGGACCATGTGGCTGTGGAAAACTTTGATATGAAAAAGAATCATGTAGTTTATCCACATGATCAGTCTGAGACATATATCAATATCAGTAATGAAGACAAAGAGAACTCGATATCGGAACCTGATATCAGCAATGGGGAATCCATCACTTTTAACATAGATGATGGTGATGACTATTGGGATTTTTGTGGATATCTTATTAAGAATCCTATCTATGCTATATCCAGCAAGGGGAGTGTCTGTTTAGAGATTTGTGGAAGTCCAATCTACTATACTTCCATAGAGGGAAGCATGAATCTAGAGACCTTGGAAAATCCTAGTATGGAATAGCAGCATTCAAAACTCTTATATGATCATTCAGAGTCGTATCATGTAGAGCCGCACAAGGGTATCAATAATGAAGACATGGAGAAGCAGTGTTGTGAAAAGACAGATGTGATGTAGTTATTAGAATATCAGTATCAACTATCATCTTCACATATAGAGTTTCCTCATGACTTGGATCCAGTTGGGACTTATACAGTGAATTATCATCTGGTAAGCCTTGATGATCAGTATGATGGTGTAGTCAATCTGCCTCGTCATTCCAATTTGTATATCAACCCTATCCAGTCATGGATAGAAGAAGCCTGCGCAAGCACTTACCAGTTTGGGGGGAAGTTTGACGACATTATTCATGCCTATGATTTCCCATCCATTCCGCCCCTTTTGGATCATCACGCAGGTTTGCATTTTTTGAATAAAGTATCCTTACTTTGGCTGGTAACCAAAGACAAGGAATTTTTTTTATGTTAATAAAATTCTTAGGTGGTTAAATTGGATTTCTGATTACACTTAACCCTTTTTATATCATGCTTAGAGTAGGAAAATAAGCTCCTTGAAAAAGAGCATTTACTTTCTGCATTTCTACTTAGCTGTAATAAAACTTTGCTTCTTTTAGTTAGTTACATTTATGTTGTGTAAATAAATCAGCTTAATGGTTCATTTGGTTTTCTATAAAACTTGTGCTACCGAGGTTTTTTCTTGTCAAGTTGAGATGTTTTTACAGGGCATATAAACCAGATATTCTGGTGTTCTCGTATCTTCTCCTTTCCTTAAAGACCAGATCGAGCACACGTCCCGTAGTTGGAGCCAGAATGTTACCACCTAAGTTGTATTTAGTGGTTTTTATCAAGTGATCCTGGTGAACCTAACAGGGTTAACTTGTTCGGACTGCAAAAGTCCTTTGGAAGTACTTCTAGGAAGTGCTTGTTGTACTATATCACATGTTCATACCCCATGGGGGAATTGTAGTAAATGTTCTAGCATGATAGTTTATGTAAAAGACTCGGTCTCTTAGACTTCATTTGTCAATCCGATCAGCCCAGGGTGTTTTTTCCCTTGGTTATTATTGGTTGTTGAATAAACGACTGATAATCTCTGAGTTTTTCACTCCATACCTCCAAAGTTGGGGTGGTCGACTTGGCATTTAGGCCTATTGAGGTTATTAGAGTCTACGTGTCAATGTATAAACATGCTAGAAATCTTTTTTGAGTCATATGAACATGTCTAAGTCCCCCTAGGTGTTTTTCAATTTTTCAATTTTTTAGTTTTTTCAGTGTTTTTTATTAAAATTTAATTTTTCCAAAACTTAGGCTATTTTTTAATACTTTAATTGGAAAAATTGATTTTGTAATAAAAGTGGGCCAAATAATCAGTTTCAGTCATGTAGGTGCTCATTTTCAAGCTAAGAGCACCATGTAAACCCATGGATCCACTATTTCCTAAGTTTTGAGTGATCTTCCATCACTCAGGTCAGAAATCCCCAAAAATCAATTATTGATTATTTTAATTAATAAATTGATTAATAATGGAGCAAATCCAAAATCAATAAATCAATGGATACTCAACCGATTTGACTGAAATCAATCAGATCTAGAGCAAATTTACTGGATCTGCTAAATCCTTGACTGAAGGAGGGGATCAAATCAGATCCAAAGTTGATCTATAGCTATCTTCATGGGGAATTGCACCCTCTCTCTCTCCTCCACACGTGTGGACTCTCTTGGATGTTTTATGGGCCGATGTGTCGGTGTATGGGTTGATGTGTAAGCTCAATCAAGCCCCCGGTTGACAAGTGGGCTTAGTGCAGCTTCAGTTGTGCATTGATGGACTCTCCATTAGTTGATTTCACTTGATTCCATGAGGAATTGCACCCCCCTGGGCTAGATGGCTTGTAATATGTATCTATCCAGGAACAACCTCCTCTTCCAAGCTAGTTAGAATCGGGATTGAGGTGCTGCTTCTATTGTAACTCTGTAATTATTCATTTGAAATAAAGAAAATATTTGGAGGCAATACGGTGTGGTGCCATTGCATGTGTGGATGATTATTGCCATTGTTTTACTGAGGTAACCTGTATCTGTGGTCATTTTTTTGCTAATTTCTTGTAGATCTGTGGTTAAGATTGGTAATTAGCTTATTACAATCTTGATAGGAAAGGTGTTGTTCAATAATTTTATTGACTCTCACTCTCCTTGTATGCATGTTTAGGGATCTATATTTAGCATGTCCTATAAGCTTATATGCATGTTATCTTGAATCTCTTTGTATGTACTAATCGGATCTCACAAGTTTCTTGGCAAGTTCTTTGATTTCAGCTGAGTTGCAGGTTCATACTTTGGAGAGGATGATGATCTAGTTTGCTTCTTCATTCTCCTCAAAACATTTCAAAATATTATTCCCTCAACATTCCACCTGAAAGCTCTACTGCAGATCTTCAAGGAAACCAACACTTTTCTCCTCTTCTTCCTCCCTCAAAATCAACACTTTACCCGGTTACTTGGTTCAGTTCATAGCTGTGATTTCATTTGGATCTGTTTCATCAAATTAAAATATACATATATCTGATATTTCATAGCTCATAACCTATATCCTGCACTTAAAAAGGTTTCATAAGCATTCTAGATCTAGCTGTAGGGAAATCGTCTTTTTTGCATGAAAATTTGAAGGAAACTTGTAGATCGCATGCATTAAATTTCCTTTCACTGTTATAAAATTCAATATTATTCAATTTAAGTGCATTTACATTGGCTGCACAAATATCAAGCCAAGATCCCAAGGAAATCTTGCTTTCCTTGGTTCCTTTTCTGCCTGTTTAGCTAGTTTTAACTTCATTTTTTGTGAGATAAGGTAGGCTAATCCAAAGGTACTCTTAAAGTGATTTTGGGAATTTTTTATTCTAATATGATTGCTGTTTTTTATCAGGTATGACATAAAATAAAGGAATCTTCCATCCGAAGTGGCCTCAGGAGCGTTCAAATCCCCCCAGGGGTCTCCCTTTTCACCAAAAAACTCAAAATTTTTCCCAAAGTTGTAAAATATTGGTTTCATCCTGTATAAGGACCAAGAAGTTTCTGATATATCATTTCTCTGATATTGTAACTATTAATAAATAAAATCATTTCTGGAATAGGCTCATTCGAGCCCATTCCCCATCCCCCCTGGGGGGATTTGTGTCGGTGCCTTTTTCGTCGATTTCTGTTTATTTATTTTTTACTAGCATTGATATAATTTGCAGGGTAGTATGCTTGATTTTTTTATTAATTCCATACTCCATATCTTACATTAAAAATTAATCGTAATACTTACCCCATGATTTCCCGATTGACCCGAAAGGGGAAAGAGATTCGTGGTAGGATTAATTAAGAAACTAGAACTGTGTATCTGTTTTCTTTTTTCCGTCATTTGTTTATCAACAACTTTAAAATTAACCCCTCCTCAATTCCCCGATTGAGATCCACTTGGATCGAAAGAGGTTCTTGGAGGCTTTTCTTTTAAACAAGAACATCCAGTTTAAAACTTACTAAAATTGACAAGACTCCAGTGTGTATGCTCTGCACTTAGCTGTGGTTTGTTTGATCAGTCAAGCTGTATCAAAAGAACTTGGGTGACTAGTATAATTAGGACTCACTCTCCCCAACTGACAAACCATCAGGTGAAAATCCAACACCTAGATCAAACCTCTACGGTGGAAAAATACCCAAAGGAAGTGAGAACTTCTGAAAAGTGACCTCGGGGCTTCAATATCTGTCACACCCTAATGGGTGCGTTACGAATAATAGCCCCAGAGACTCCATTTCAGCCCAGATATTCCTTGCAGGTATCCGTAAAGGTTTAGTTTTGGACATACTCCAAGTACTCTCGGGTATATCTGGAGTCCCCTTTTTCCTAATTTAATCAACCCATACTTCACATTTAACTTAAAACATACCAAGATGAAATCGCAAAACATTCACTCCAAGCACATACGAGCACATCGATCTTATTGATTTGACTCCATTTTAAGGCTCTGGTCATTTTTGCTTCATATATACATTGTGTATCAGCTTTGTGCTTTCGTGTGTTTATTTTTCGTATCTCGTCATCTTTAATTATCTATAGTTAAAATATTCAAACTCCTAAGTAACTGATTCAGTTTAACATCATCACACTAAGAAATCATCCTTAGTAACTTAATAGGGTCTACCCCCCTTGGCTTCATTAGGAGTTGAGCCTAAACGAAGGAGTTAAGAACAAGGTGATAGCCTTAACTCGAGACTTTCCCCCAAGGACACACCGAGTGGCTTGAAGATTTCTTCCACGTGAACCAGGTGTGTGAAAAGGAGGCAACACCTACTAGCCAATCCTTTCATCTTTTATACTGACCACCAAGCATTAAAATACCTTGTAAACAAACCCTTACACCATGGGAGAATTTGTCGATGGCTACTATTATTCCAAGAATTTGAATTTGAAGTCATTGTTAGACCAAGAAAATTAAATGTCGACCTCGACCACTTGTCGCGAATCGACATAGGAGAGGAGGTGACAGGAGTCGAACACAACCTACTAGATGCACATTTATTTTGAATAGAAGTGGTCCCAGTAGAATTAGAGGAAATAGCTCAATTCTTAGAAAATGGTGAAGCACTAGAGGGCATGATCATGAAAAACAAACAAATCTTAGCCATGAAAGCTACACCATATAGCCTCATAAATGGATTTTTATATAAAATGGGCCTGGACGACATCCTCAGAAGATGCGTATTAGAATATGAAAGATATAATATCATGTATGAAGCACACTATGGAACAACGGGAGGACATTTTCAAGCAAACACAACTGCCAAGAAAATCCAACAGTCAGGGCTATGGTGGCTGACACTATACAAAGATTGTAAAAAGTTTGTGAGCCAATGCGACAGATGTCAACGACTGGGTCGACCTCTGCCTAGTATATAAATTCCCTTGATATAAGTAAACCCAAGTTTGACATTTGAAATTTGGGCCATCGACTTCATAGGACCATTCCTGAGACTAGCAAAAAGAACAGGTGCAATGTCATAATAACTGTAGTAGAATATGTAACCAAGTGGGTAGGATCAGAACCAGTCGACACATGTTCCAGTGAGATAGCTGCTAAATTTATCTAAGAAAATATAAGTACTAGATTTGTATGCCCAATAACCCTAATTAGTGACCAAGGGTCACACTTTATTAACAAAAACATTAAAGCACTAACAGACCAGTTCAAAATTGACCACCGACGTAATACAACTTATCACCCTTAGTCGAATGGAGCAATTGAGGCATTTAACAAAACATTAAAAAAGGGCCTAACAAAAATCTGCAATACCGACAAAGATGATTGGGATGAAAAGATACCTGTAGTACTATGGGCTTACAGAACAACATACAAGTGTTCGACCTACCAAACACCATTTTGACTAGTCTATGGACAAGAAGCAGTTGTTCCACTACATTTTTTACAGCAAACACCTACCATAGTAGATATTTTACATGCCGATGTCGAAGAGGGAAGGAAGGACCGACTGATGCAATTAAGCAAGCTAGAAGAACACCAAGTTATTGCTCTACAACACCAAGAAATCCAAAAAAATAGCAGAAGGCTTGGCACGATCGTAATATAAAAAACAAAAATATGTCGGTAGGGGACCTTGCCTTACTATACAATAGTTGAGTAAAAGGAAAACCCAAAAATTTACACACATAATGGATGGGACCTTACATTGTCTAAGAGATTCATGCCAACTGATCAGTCCGACTAAGGACGTTACAAGGAATAATATTTCGAAAACTTGTTAATGGTGCCCAACTAAAACGGTACAAAAATTAAAACAAGTTCAAAAAAAGAAAAAAAAAGAAACATAAATATAATGACCATAACTGTCAGACAAAAAATATAAAAATCTAAAAAGCCTAAAAACAACAAAACAAAACCAACACCCAAAACCCAGGATGACAGGAAACTAGTGCTTCGACAACCGACATCAAACCCATCGACATACCGCCATTGAATACTCCCATGATCGACATCGACCAACAATCGTGAAGGTCAAATCACGCCTTCATGACTATGGTCAGAAGGAGTGCCAAAATCAAATAAATTATTAATGCAAAATCTAGAGACCATGCTTGACCATCACTTCCACCATTAATACATCCATCGACAGAAATTTCACCCGCTCCACCTATAAATATCGGACCAGAAAAAGATCATTTACTGTATTTTGAAAAGATAGAGCAATTCAGTAGTCAGAAATTTTAGAAATGAGAACCTGTAAGAAAATTCAACCAAGAGACTGATGACATGGCACTGAAGCAAACTAGAGCCGCAACTACGAAGACAGAGGAACTACAATCTGCTAAAATCCCATTAATGAGAAGGTTAAGAAACATCAAGAAATCCAAGGTACAAGAAACCTCATGGGAGAAAACTTGTGCCAAAATCAAGGAATGGGCCTATGTTGACAAGAAACTGACACAGATAGCAGAGAAGATAAACCACAGCTGCATTATGAACTACATGAACACACCATTCATAGCGAGTTTTGGAGGAACGAAAGAAACAACGGTAAAATTCATTATCAGCCGATACCACAACGAAAAATTTTACTTCGATAGGCTAGTAGAAATCTCTAGAGAAGTCATATACAAGCTGACTAGTATTTCAAACCAAGGCAACCCAGTCCCTGTCGGCATAAAAGAAGGACTGGTAGAATGATTAACTAGAACACCATCAGGGAAAAATTCAAAAGGGCTAATGATTAGTTAGATACAAGCCTGGATGCCACAAATCGTGGCCAAAATCATTGCAACAGGGCTCACATCTATAGGTCGAGGGAGCGACCTGAAGATGGATATGCTAGAAGCTATAGACATAATAGCAGAAACATAAAAAGTGTACAGATGGGCTCAGTATGTCGTTGACATGCTCAAAACTATCTGTGAGAAATGGCAGGAGTCGGCCAGGATCATAAGGTTCCCATCTCTGATAATCTGGATAGTGATGTACCACTTGTGCCCAGTCGGGGACAAGCAGTTCTAAGAACCAACAAAATTCCACATGTGGAGGTTTAGGCCATTTGTGCAAACTAGAACATTAAAGGAATCAGCAAATGGAAAAGTACTGTTGGAAAACTAGTACCAAAACCTAAAAATCTAGACAACTAGATGGAGGGTGCCTCAGAACATCCGACGAAGTCTGCTGAAAATAGCTCATATTCAACTCAAGATCAACCACACTGCAGTTTGGTATATGCAGGGAGCAAAAGAAAAAGCAAAACCTCTCGACTATTACCCAATAGTCGAAGAGATCTTCCGCGAGATAGCTCGATAATCTGACACAAAGTTATCCATACCAGCAAAGGATAAGGAAGTAAACCTAGCAATTGAAGAACCACTGACAGACCAGGAGAAGGAAGAGGACTATGAACTATGACTGCATATCAACACCTTCATGTCGAAGGAAACACCAGCAGAAGACACCAATAGACTACAATTAGCAATCACACTACCAACGACCCAAAGGGTAAGTACACCGACAGAGCAGCAGGTAACTAAACCAACTAAGAAAAGTATCAGTCCAGTTCAACCACAGGAGGGAAGAGAAGGACTGGAGGAATACATTGAATCAGACAACCCAGAATACTCTATAACCAAAGAAAAAATCAGAAAACTAGCGAGGGAAATAACAGCCACAAGAAAAAAGGAAACTGAGACAAAAGGGAAGGGGAAGCGCAAGCTGATCCTTTCAGAATCAGAAGATGAATATAAACTAGTAGCTACAGTTGTCGACATCATAGAATACATTGTAGAAAACAAAGTTTCGTTCAAGACATAGTTCAAAGGCTTTGTCGAGTCAGGAGCACAACTAGGTCGACCGAAAAAGGTAAAAAGTATAAATAGTTCAACGGCCAAAAACATTGTTGATTTAGTTTCTACACCTCCACCTCCATCTCCGACCCAGATTACAGAGGAAGAAAATTCACAGATACCCACCATAAGCCCAGTCGACATATGCAAAAATGCTATGCTAGAAACCTTAAAAGAGAGGTTCAACCAGGACTGTGATTTCTAGGCATACATTGAAAAATTGCCTGAACTACTCACCTCTGTCCAAAGGATCTCCACCAAACTTCCACTGATTGAAGCTAGTGGATTAAGGAAGCTCATTTCTCAACAACTTGGACAAATACCCCAGAAACCAAGATCTGTGGGAATTATAAAGTCGACATTTTTTAGGAACCCCGACAAGACATCTCAAGTTGTCGCAAGTCGAACTTCATCCTTTCTCCCTGCCAACATCCCACACCCTCCATTAGCCAATGAGCCAGCAAGAGATGTGGAAGAAGAGAACCTGGAAGAAATAAACCAAGTAATCGACAACCTATTCTCTGATGAACTAGAGGATTCACCACCATAATTTGAGGACCTGACACCAACTGAGAATATCCCTGTTGCCGCCTTTTCACACACCTGGATCACGTGGCAGAAATCTTCAAGCCACTCGGTGTGTCCTTGGGGGCAAGTCTCGAGTCAAGGCTGTCACCTT